>JBBBDQ010001317.1:1565000-1615000 GCA_037127315.1 Ascarosepion bandense
CCTTCAGGACGTAGGCGATCATGGCTCTCCACGTCTCCCTATCCCTTGTGGTTCTTAGTATGTTTGCTCCTGTTGCTCCTGGCAACCCCCGTTCCGTCATCCACCTGATCAGGCCCTGCAAATATGTTATCCGCTGCCTTCTTCTGTCTCTCATTCCTTCTATCTGTCCAGTCAGTATCAGGTTCTCCAGGCTCTTCTTCCTCATTGCATGCCCCAGGAACTTCAGTTGTCTCTTCCTGATGCTCAGCATCAATTTCCTTTTTGTTGCCATTCTTTCTAACACCTCGTCGTTGCTTGTATGCTCAGTCCACGATATCCGTAGCATCCTTCTGTAGAACCACATTTCGGCCGCTTCCAGTTTTGTCCTCATTTTCGATGATATTGTCCAGCATTCACTGCCAGATTGAAGAACTGACATCACGTAGCAGTCTAGCACTCATTTCTTCGTTTCTATTGATAACTGAGTAATATTATGTCTCAAAGAAGAGTAATTAAGGTAGAGTTTCATATACTATATTCTGAACCTGAAGAAACTAGGCTTCTTATTTTATCTTTTCGGTCAATATAACCGAGGCAAATTAAAGATAACTTCAGACTAAATTGTTTTAATTGTTTAGACAACATTTGGTTAAAAAATGTAATTTTATATATTCCGTGTTCAATCAATTTGATCACAAGATGAAAAAAGTATTGCTCAGCCGATAGATTTTAACATCTAGAGTGAATGGAATCATTGCGGATGTTTTTTTATTTTATAAATGGTTCATTTACTAAGCACATATCCTTTACAGACTTGCTTTATATTTCATAGCTGGATTTTCTATCAGTCATCTTTGTTGAAGAAAGAGTTTTTTGTTCCTTTTGACTTTTACGAGTATCCTTTGAAAAAGCTATTGATGAATCATACGACAATGTGAAATAATGTTTTTGATTTGTTGAAAATGTTCAAAATTAATTCTCCTGCTTATGGCTAATTCGTTAAAAGAAAGTCATTTCCATGCAAAAGAATTTTGTTTTACAGATTCTGATTTGATAGCGAACGAAAACAATTTGTTCTTAGTTGGTGTGAATTGATACTGATCCATTAATATTGCCGCCATCTTCAAAATGATAAAGTAAGTTTAAGCATGCAGTCAAGCAAATAGCGTTATCTTTCAATGCACAACATATATTCATTTTAAAACCTCTTTCACACTGACTAGTAAATTCTATATGATGATAATTAAATATGTTACTTACTTTTGAGTTAAAAGTAGCATTTTTTATAAGCAAAGCTGTTTTATCGAGAAGTGAATGGAGTTGGGTTTTAGCATAATACAAAGAAGAGATAAAAGGAATATGTCCTGTCGCGTCCTCATACAAAATTCTGACAGTTCAAAAAGAGTACAATGTTTACTGAATACAATGCATCGTAAGATATGCATCAATCTAGGACACTTAAACAATCCACTTCATGATAATTTAAAAGAAAATATTCTACTTAATGTTGTTGCATCTTACTGATAGACAAACTATCGGTCTTTGAAAATCAAACCAATTCGGAATCGTGCCGTCCACGGAAACCGTTTTACTTTTCTTAATAGTGTGTTGAGTGATGTCAAGTCGCCATTACTTAAAACGCATACAATCACGTTACACTGATGACGATAAAAACGAACCGGAGAGAATTTATTTTAAGTGTCTGACATTTTGCTATCTTTACTTTAATGGATTTTTTTCTGATATTTTTCTATTTCTTTTTTTTAAATTAACTTTTTTTTAATACTTTATTCATTTTGATCGATTTTATCTCGTTATCATTTTAGAACTCGAAGATGTCTTCGTTTTTTTTCCTGGACGCTTTAAAAAAAAGAATTTAAAGCAACCGCTTCGGGTTAGTTTCTTTAGTATTTAATGTTTTCGATTTTGTTTAAGTTCACTAAATATTATGTATCACTATATTTGCTTTTTACAAAACCTCACAAGTGATACAAAAATTTAATAATGACCATAATCGAAATTAAAATTAATTCGAATCATTAAGGAGAATATTTTATAATACGTGTAGGCTGCTTCCTCATCCCAGAAGAATTTGCCGACTCCCATGTAATAGATCAAATAAATTGGTCATAATTTAAAATTAACAGAACAAAAAATCCAGCTTTTATTCTTCGTCGAAACATTAATCATTTGAATCGCCCGCTTAAAAGAGAAATGTCTAATATGTCTTTAGTCTGTTTATCTTAATTTCCCCGATAAAAAATTACATTGTCAGTTAAATGTGAACAGAATATAAGGTATACAATCTAATCTATATAAATTCATTTGCGGAGGTAATTCATCGGGTTTTTATTCTCAAAATAAAGTGTCAATTTGGTTATTAATGTTTTCTTGAAAAGTAAATAATTCTGCTATTCATTATCACACATGATAATTGCATTAACAGGATTTTTAAATTGTGTTCTTATTTGTCTTGTTGTCTTTTTGTTGTTGTTTTTTGTCATTTACTCAGCCTTATTTATAATCTGAGGAATGCAAAGAGGGCAGAATGATAATGTTGCGCCAGATTCTCAATGGTTGAGAAAAGCCCCGTTTAAATATTAGGTTTTGTATTGCTGCGTTTTAACAGGATTAAAACAAAGGCCATTGAGACCTATTGTAAGTATGTAATGATTTTTGAACAGTAACCGTCTTTGTTTTTTACGTTAGGGACACTGTCAGACATTATTTGAAATTTTATAGCAAATCGCTTTCGTAATATGATTAGTATTAACCAACATATGCTTGTAAAACATATTAATACAATCTCATATATATATATATATATATATATATATATGATTTTTTTATATATATATATATATATATATCGATTTTTGTTCGTATATATATATATATATATATATATATATATATATATATATATGTGTGTGTGTGTGTGTGTGTGTGTGTGTGTTTTATATGTATAATTTATTTGTTTAAACATTATTTTTTAGGGATATATGTATTTGAGTGGATACTCTGTTTTTCTATAATTAAACAGTACATTTATATATATATATATATATATATATATATATATATCCACCGGCCTGAATATTCGAGAAGTTTTCTTAAGATAATATGAATCATCTGGCAGAATTTGAACCTGCCACTCACATATATCTAAACGAAGATGTCCATAGATCTAAGTAGAGTTCTCAAATATATATATGAGAGAAATTTAGAGAGTAAGAAAGAGAGAAAATGTACCATGTGAATTTCAGTTTATAATATTTGTTTTATTAGAATTATTTAAAACTTTCTGGTGAGAGATTCTATATGCAATTCGTGTAAAAGATTCTATGGAAAAGAAGAAAGTGTCCAAAGTGATAAGAGAAGTTGCAAAGTTATTGACTGATCGAAAAAGCGCATTAGAATTTGTGAGAAAAAACGTTTAACAGACAGCACAGAACATTAAAAAAAGATATTGACAATTTGGCATGGTAAGAAAAAACGAATTCGTCTTTATCGATATAAAGAAAAATCTACAAAAAATTGAAAGTGTCATAAGCAAGAAAAAAATTGACTTGCAAGAAAATTTCTGAAGAAGCTGTTATCGAAAATATAAACAGAATGAAAATATATGGAGTCTAAAACATAAGGCATGAACTGTCTTTAAGTAAATATCGCAATAACAAATGTCAAATTTTGCTAAATAAGTTCATGAACATAGTATTAGATATAGATGATGAGTAAGCTGTATTTTGCATCCAACGTATAATTTTACCCCATATAAGGCTACAAAGATACAACATGCAGGATATTACTAAGTATGAAAAATAAAAAAAGGAAAAACTTTCATAACGAACGAGAACAATAATTAATTAAGAACTAACAAGCAAAAGGATAACGATTGACATTGTATTTACATTTTTGTAGATTAATCTGAACTGGGAATCTAGAAGGCAGAAGAAAGTTCTGCAAGATTGAAGTGCAAGAACAGAAACTATTACAATAAATGCTGGGATCATTAAGAATATCATCAAGCAACACCATTTAAATGATAATGGACTGTTGGTGGTATTTTTCTCTGAATGATAAGGGCCATTATGAAGAATATTTAAGCTAATATATATATATATAAAGTTTATTCATATAGAGTATTGTTTATGTTAATTTCGACCACAGTAAAAACATTGTTACCGAGTTCACATTTTATGTTATTAAGTGTAGGATTTTTGTTTTTTGTGAGTAATGCTTCTATTATTTTTATTCTTATTTTGCATATGGATGATGCCAGTATGCATATATTATCAACGAGGATATGACGGATATGCACTGGAAGATCGCGGTGCGTGTTTAAATAAAGTCTGATGGAACTGTTGTGGAAAAGGTGACAGGTCAATTTCTCGTCAATTTTGTGGTAGTATTTTCACTTCACAATATCATTCGAGATTATGTAACACCAACCAATTCAATCAAAAAAATTAAATTAATAATCTATTATAAAAAATTCAAAACAGTCAACCTCATTATCTATAATAATTATTCACCTGCAAAATCTAAACTGCTGAGAACCAGTGTCGTTTACGAATTTACATGTCCTTTGAAAAACTGTGTTCCTCAAGTATCCAAATCCATAAAAATTACATGAGCATTAACATCACATTTTTTTTAAAATAACAACAATCCATGTATAAAATATGGAATGAGGAATTATTGCAATGACTCGATATATTTTGCAAGATTTAAGTTATGTAATGGCCAGTCTCAATTCAGTAAGTGAAGAGTGCCTTTTGCATGAAAATCTGATTTGTGCGTCTGGTAAGAAAAATGTATATTTATTAATATATATATATGCATATACATATACATATATATAAATGCACGCATACACACCGACATATGCACAAATGCACACACACACACACACACACACACACACACAAATGTGCAATTAATGTGGAGAAGTTTACCAGTTAACTGAACAGAGTTAAGCCGAATTCGAAGTTTTGTGAAGACGGTACTATGACGTCTTCACTTCTCTAGTCTTTTTTATAATCATATATATATATATATATATATATATATATATATATATATATATGATCACTAAGGAGGAATGGCAGACTTTGAAAAATCGGTAGTTACTCAAGCATCTATGCATCGTACATTCAGTAATGAATCTGAACACTCTTGGCTATTGGCGCGTGTTTTCATTGTATATAACACGCGTAATTTAAATTCTACTCACACACAAACTACTCACACAGAAACACGCACTCACAACCACACACACACACAAACACGCACACACACACACATATGTATGTATGTATATATATATATATATATATATATATATATATATAACCCACCCGTAACAACTCTTTTCTTCTTAACTATATATAGTCAATGCTCGGAAAACATTAATTAACGATAAATTTCCCAACCTCTTCATTAGTAAACAAATAAATGTTCATCTTACATGAAATGCATGACGCCAATATTAAAAATAACGCACAAAAATCAACAAAAAGCCTCAACTCAAATCAAATTATAAATAATTATAAACAGGACAAATTTGCTTAACGAAAAATTATTAAACACCATATTTCTGGCATAATTCCCCAAATACATGTAAAAGTTTTAATATATTACAGAAAATAAGACTGCAATCCTGGTTCTTTCTAGTCAAAATAATCCCATCAAATCTAAAATATCAATGACTAATATAGTGTATGAATTTCAGTGCCCTGTACAAGACTGTGTTTCTTGTTATAAAATAAATTAATGATATTGGCCATACTATTACTTTTTTGAATAGACGCCTAACATGCCACCTCTCTAGTAATTGTGCAGCAAATAAAATTAATAACCCATCGTTTACAAGAACCCTTATAAAAAATCTTGAAAATGCAAAAATATTACTTAAGTCACAATATCAAAGACATTTTTCAATAAAAGAGCCACTACATATCACCAATTTTTTTGCAATGAAGTTTTGAAAGTTTTAAAAATATAGATAGACACTTACGCCCAGTCCTGCGCGTCACTTAACAGCTTTAAAGACAGCACCTTTTCAAGAACACAAAAATCTCGTTACAGTCAAATTATTAGCATCAAATAGCAACATCGGAAAAATAATATCCTTAAAAATTTGCCAATAAAGGAGTTAAAAACACTTCGAAAGTAAAATATTATCGGACATTTTTACATCCCTTCTCCAACAAAAAAGAAAAACTAGAAAAAATTAATAAAAACTTCCTTGAGAGTCAATTTAACGGAAAAATGTTTAAAAGAAAGATAGTTGCAAATATATAGTCATCCGCAGACATATCTGTATCACAGATCATCAGGACGGTTAGACATCTGATCGCTTTTTAACCCGGGATTGAAACCTGACCGAATTGGCGTCATTCGGCGAGTCTACCTCTTAGCTATGGGCGCCCGGCAGAAGTAGGTAGACGTTTTAGCGTGTAAATTATCATTATACACGCCCAATAGCTGAGTATTCTAATTAATTGCTGAATGAACGATGCGTAAATGCCAGAGTAGCTACTGTTTTCAAAGTCTACCATTCTTCCAAAGTGCTCAATCGGGGTGTGAGAGCGTAAATAGTCATCCGCATATATATATATGGGACCAGAGCAAGTATCTAAAATAGGGAATGATTAGGGACAATACTAAACAGATGTTCTCGGAATCGAGGAAACGGTAATTATATATATATATATATATATATATAGATATGTGTGTGTGTGTGTGTGTGTGTGTGTGTGTGTGTGTGTGTGCGTGCACATGGGTGTGTGCGCGCGTCCGTGTTCTACAGCCCATTAAATGTGTATATTTATGCAGCATTTAATCCTTTAAACATATTGCCAACGGTCATGTCACGGCCAACGGTCATGTCACGTTGAATACACCGGTTCCCGCTCGATCACCGAAGTTAAGCAACGTTGATCCTGGTCAGTACTTACGTGGGTGACCACTTGGGAATACCAGGTGCTGTTAGCGTTCACGGATGTGCGTTGTGGTGCGGTGGATGTCGGCTCGGAGGGGGAAATCGGTGAGCCGAGTTCCAATTTCAGTCGAGCACACTGCAATCACTTGCGCACTAGTACCCTTGGGAAAGGTATTAATCCGTCCGTTTCCTCCAGTTATGGGTTAAATAACGGGGTAGGACTTGGGACCCTGCCCTTAAACAAATCCCAATGAGACTTGCTCCGTCAGGGAGGAAGCCCGCTCAACCCGACTAGGGTGAATGCGGCATACATACATACATACTTTAAACATATTGAGTCAATCTCTCGTCAAAATTTTCTACCCACCATAAATAGAGTTTGATTTTATGTCAGCTTCGAGGTGTTTAAAATCCTTTGAATCGTTAATGCAGTTTATATATGTGATGCAGGAATGTCTGCATCAACTAAAGTATGTGAATCTACGTTCATATCAAATTACGATTTCTTTAAGCTCTTAAACGCGTGATGTCCCTTTGCTGTCACCATCTCTTTGTCCCTGTTCTGATAATCTAGTGTAACATTGGGGCAATGTCCCTTCCGAAAGCTTGGAACTGAGTCACATAATTATTCTTCTTCTATGTGACAGATACTCTCAGTGCGTAATGATCTCCACAATTTCCTGGTTTTAAAAGCTTTTAGTAATGATTTTTTTTTCTCTCCTAAATCTTACTCCACCATCCATTTATTCAATAGGGAGCTTATGTGTGGCTTTCTCTGTATGGCTTTTCTTGTGAGTATCAAATCTTTCCAAGCTCTCTTACCTCATTAGATGCGCTAGAAACCTTATGTGATTTTTTTCTGATTCTAAGTGAAAATATCCTTTATTTCATGGTTTCTAAAACCTGATCGATGCTCATATGTTCATTGAGTGCAATCATAAAATTCTTTAAAATGAGGTCACAAACCAATATGGCTGCAGAGACAATCGGTTGCTTATTGGTCAATTTATACTTCTTATTCTGAATTATTCTTTGTTTTTGCTAATGTTTTTTTTTATTATTTTCTCTTTTTTAGTTGAATCAGTAATTCTGTGTGAAGCAAAGCATGCTAGTGTAAAGATATATAAATTGTGTAAATTTGAAGTAAGATATTTAATGAATATTCAGTAAATATTCAAGTATTATTTTCACCAACCAAATTCATATCTATATGTAAGAGTACGCACAAAAATAATTAACACTCAGATGTATATAATATCTACAAGTCACCAATATATTTCAATGAATAATTATGTACACACACTGGCATACACCTGGTCACACACACACACACACACACACACACACATATATATATATATATATATATATATAAGGTTTTGATTATTACTATGGCTAATACATATTTTCCGTTTTGATGTTATTATCCCGGCTCGTCAGGCCCAAATGGTACAACAGTCAGTCAGTTAAGTGCCATACGTGATACACGCTTGGGCAATCTTGACTCGAAAGAGACATGACTGACTGGGCAGAAGATTATCTAACAGTAGGTTGCCATTACATTCTGCGGTAGACTGGTTGCTAACCAAGGCTATAGAACCCAATCTGTCCTGCTATTTAACCCATAACTGGAAGGAAGAGACGGATTAATACCTTTCTCAAGGGTGTTTGCGCTTAAGTGAATACAATGGATTCAACTGGAATTCGAACTCGGCTACCCGGTTTCTCGTTCCGAGCCGATATCCACTGTACCACAACGCACATCTATATATATATATTATCCTAAGGTACAACAGTAGGTAATCAAAATATCACCTAATTTGGGTCTGACGAGCTGCAATAATAACATCAAAGCGGTGAAATATGTATTATCCATATTAATAATCAAAAATCTTTTATAAATTATATTACTCTGTTAAATTAAATAAATGTATTTAACATTGAGTTTTCTTCAGTTCATCTTTTTTTGAATTTACCTGGATTACATACCAAGTGCACTATGTCATATATATATATATATATATATATATATATATATAGTTATCAGCAAACAGATCTCTTTCGATGTATCACAGCTAATCAGTACGGTTAGACATCCGATTGTTTCTAACCAGGATTGAAACACGACCGAATTCTACCCTGTGCTATGGTCGCTCGGTAGAGAAAGGCGGACTTTAGCGTGTTATATACAATGTAAACCCACACCATCAGCCATATATATATATTTCTGTGTGTGTGTGTGTGTGTGTGTGTGTGTGTGTGTGTGTGTGTGTGTGTGTGTATACACGTATATACGTTTGAATATATAAATATTAATCATGTGTATGGGACAGTTCTTAAGTACCTAAGAGAGTGTTTTAGGCACGACTCGGAGTTTTCATGCATGAACTCAGTCGTATATAATCTATATATATATATATATATATATATATATATATTTAAATTTGCTTTAAGTAAAATTACATTGCTTTTTATTAATTAAGTCATATATATAATAAATTATATACCATATCTTCATTCAAATATATTTCATTGAATAGTATAGAGATATTTTGTCTACTTGCTTTTATACTGATCCTTTTCAGTTGTTTAATCATTTTCTTGATGTTAAAATAAAATTCATCAAAGAAGGTGCTATAGTTTTTTGTGTGTTTTCTTTTACCTAATTTCTTTCAAACATTTCTAAGAACATCTCAGGTGTAAGTTTCACTGGCAGAATTTTTTTTGATAGTCCCTTGTTCTTTCAGGATGTAGGCGATTTTGATTCTACATATTTTCTCTACCCTTGTATCTCTTAACAAGTTATGTGTTGTTATATCTTCCAGACAAAATTCTGCTATCCAGTTGCTCAAGCCTATCATCTATGTCACGCACTTCTTTACCCTGTTCTTCTTTTCCTCCATCTTGCTTGCGAACACCCGATTTTATTTGTGATAAAATCCGTATTCCGTTGTCATATGTATTTTTTTAAACTGCGCACTCTTACTGTTATTTTAGAAATGCTAAATTTATCCGTTGCAGTTATGAAATAATTTTACAAAACAAGAGTGTCAATATAAGGAAACCGAACGGAAATTGGTCGAAATGGAAAATGGTATCAGTATAGAAATGTTGTATGCACTATAATATTCTTCCTTATTTTCATAATAAATTGTGTTGAGTGTTGGCTGGTTGATTTTGATATAGAGGACCTCGAAAATTTTAAGTGTTTGTTTATTATCGCCATGGTGTATTATATTGGTGTTGTCAACAAGTATTTTCCTGAATTTTAAGGTGGACGGAAATGTGTTTGTAGATGGTTTGCAATAGAATTTGCATTAGAAATAATGAAGTGTAGGACGTCTTGATAATGTAGTCGTCAAGCACACACACACACACACACACACACACACACACACACACACACACACACACACACACACATATGTATAGTCGTATATTAATTCAAACGTTATTTTTAGTGGGCACCCGTATTTTAGTAGGAGTTCGTTTTATTAAAAACATTATTTTGTCTTACATCCACTAAAAAACGTTTGAAATTATAAAAAATATTTTCGATCAAAACATTTAATCATTAAACATATATATATAGTGACTTGAATTAATAAATATACATATGAATGTGCACATATGTATAATACTATTATTTTATTCAGGTGTTAAAAAATACAGTGCTCAGTGTATGAACAAAGCTGCATTAGATATATATTAATAAATATACAATTACGTCTATGGAAAACCTCGCAGTTTCATTTTTTATGCAATCATCAGGTGCATATTTTAAACTGAGTTTAAAATATACACCTGATGTCTGCATAACGCATGAAACTCGTGTCGTGTCATAGACGTGGGACAATATATATACTCAATAATACAAATATAAAATTTGTCACTTAGCCGTTGATGTTATCTTTAGCATCCTGGTTCTACTCTTTCATAGAAGGACCATCTGACATTCGATTCCTCCACTCGTTAGAGGATATTGATAGAGAAAAAGAGAAATAAGGAGATCGATTTTCTTATCTTCTCCGGAGCAATTACATGTTAGTCTCTTTGGAAATGTACACACTCATCCGATCTTACTCTTTTTATAAAATCTTTTTTTTTTCAGGACATCGGCTATCATGTCTCCACAATTTTTTTGCACTTTTTTACTCTGTCTTTTCCACCCCTCTTTTGTCCTCAAACTAGTCAACTTTTTGCTTCACTTTCCTTCAGTATGTTCTGTAAGTCTTTCTTATATTTTCGCGTTCATCATTTTCTGTGCGTTCTCTTTAATCTCTTCTACAGTCTGAAGTTTCTTTATTTCCAAAAGCTCTTTCCAGTGGAAAGGATAATTTGACAGATAAACACGGATTATTCCCATATTGAAGCATCCTCAAAAATATTTATCTTTCAAATAATTTTCGTGGACGAACGCCTAACAAACTTAATATTTTTTCACTGTGAATATGAAGATCACACAGCTCACAAGATCTCTCGATTGTGTCTCACTGACTATTAAATAAAGTCTTTGGTAGACTGTCGATTCATACATGAACTCTAATATTCCTTCTGATTTCTTTCCAAGTTAGGACTAGTCGGTATAACCGGTTCTCAAGATATTTTACATGGTTTGCCAACAGGCATTATATATATCACGTAATCTTAATCAGATCTTGTCAGCCCTTCGTGTTCGTAAATGACTTATTTATGTTAAGATCAATGAGACATAAATATAGTATGAGAGAAAAACCTTGGTCGGCCAGAAATAGCAATACACAACGCTTAAAACGCGCCTGTTTTCCCACTCCAGAAAAAATCTAAGTCCGTATTTCAAAGGGAGTGACTTCGGAATCAGTATAAACAACGTCTGCTTTTTATATGAAATGCTTACTTAATATCAAGGCATCATTTCCTTTGTGACATATATCAGCTTCGATTAACACAGAATTTTTCGCTGTGGATCACTTGGATCTGCGCGTATCAATCCCAAACCACATGCCCACCAGTTGGGATTTATTTATGATCAGTCCGTCCGTTGCTGTTGAAACGTTGTCCGATTCCCAGGTCTTGCTTTTTGAGAATAAAACGTTCAATCTTCTTTTTTTATTATTCTATCAAACATCTAAAATTAAATTATTTTCTTATTATTGTGGCGTTAGTCATTCTTTTTTTTAATTTTCTATAGTAACTTATTTCGTTTCTTTCTTTTAAGCAATAACACTACTTTCTTCTTCTTCTTCTTCTTCTTCTTCTTCTTCTTTGTTCTTTTCCCTTTCAGTATTGTTAATGGCTCTCCCAAATTTTCTGTCCTTTGTAGCTCTTAGTAACATTTGTCTTTTTGCCATCTTTTCCAAACCCACATACAGCATTTATTCGCTCAAGCTCTCTACATTCTAGGTTTTCGTACAATCATCGAATTTAAACAACGTCATCCTTCCTCAATATCTAGTAAGCATGGATGTGCATATAGTGTAATAGATTACTCAGAGTTGTTAATCGGAGAGCCGAGATCCTATTCCAGTTATGTTCGTTATATTCACTTACGCGCAAATATCCTTGGGAATGATCTGAATTCACCTCTTTTTCTTAATTAGTAAGACTTCTATTACTAAAGCTATTATTATCCTTCCCCCCCCCAAAAATAAATTTGATTACGAAATATGTAAATTCAAGAGATTGGTAAAACGCTAAATAAGAACGACTAAACAAACACTCTCGTTTGCAGGGTAAATTGTTTTACTGTCCTTTGATCCTTTTACCTTTAATCTCTCCTATGAGTATTAAATTTTCTAGACCTTCTTCCCTTCTTATGTGATACGTCCCATAAATTTCAACTCTCTCTTTATGATGAATGCCAGTGTTTCTATAACTTCAGTGATCTCTCTACGGTTTTCCTTGCATCCTTATGCAGAGTCACAATTCTGTTATTTCTTCTCTTCATCTGTGAGGAGATTGTCCATAAATCATTGCTATATAAAAAGGCGATGCTACATCAGTCAAGTGCCATACGTGATACAGTCTTTGGGTGATCATGTCTTGAAGGAGACATGACTGACTGGGCAGAAGATTATCGCGCAGTAGGTTGCCATTGCTTTCTTCTGTAGACTATTTGCCAGCCAACGCTATAGAACCCAGTCTCTCCTATTTTTTAACCCATAACTGGATAGAAGAGACGGATTAAATCCTTTCCCAAGGATATTTATGCGTAAGTGAATGCAAGCAATTCAACTGGAATTCGAACTCGGCACCCCGATTTTTCGTTCCGAGTCGATATCCACTGCACCACACCGCACATACTACATACCAATCCAGTACTCTTTTTTTTTCTAACAATTTTTCTGTTTCTTAATACTTTGCTCAGCTTTTGGAAGGCGTCTTTCACCGTCCCAATGCAGCATCGGATTCCTATGTTTCATTTTCCGTTCTCTGTAAATACATTTCGTAGATCTCTAATTTTTTTCACCTGTTTGATTTCTGCATATCCTATCTGTAGCATGAATGTACGGCTGTTCTTTCGCTAAGTTAAAAAAAAAACAGTATACATCAGTATTAATAAAGAAGCTTAGGACACTATTTGAATTAAATTTGAGAGCATTGTTTTTTACCTTGACACAGTGCCTTACAGAATATAGGCTTCGTTTGAATTGGCCACATAACTACTATCTCTACGTTTATGGAATATCGTTTACTACTTACATTTGTAGTATTAAGTGATGGACAATCTGTTTGGATGAAGAAGAGTGATATATATATATATATAATTCCACCAATGAATACTGAGAATATCTTGGGTAGAACAGGCTAAAAACAAAGAAGACTTGGGGAAAATGAGAATTCAGAAAAAAGCAATTGACATTCCTGAGAAAAATGGGTATGCAGAATTTAAGGTTCACAGGTCATAGTGAATGCAAAAGAAGACGAAGAATCATTGTTTAAACTATTTCTGTGCATGAAACAGGAATTGTAAAATATCTAGTATTAAAAGAAAATAATTTCTGTTATGAGGAGTTGTATTGATTGACGTGCGGACTATCGTCCTTAACATTTTTGTTGTTACCACATTGTTGTGTCTTCTGGCCTTCATCACTCCCAAGTTGTTTACATCCGGCTAACCAAAAAAGAATTCCAAAATGAACGCTTTAATATCCACATCCAATATCTAGCGATATTTCATCTAGTTCTTAATTTATACAGCGCAGTTATTGCTCGACCCATTTCTACTGATCCTATGTACACTCTACCTGCTCCAGGGATTAAACTCACAATTACTATGTCATCAAATTTACGTACCAACTCTTTAATCCGTTAGGCCATTCGGGATAATTGGTGAACTTGCAGTCTTAAATCTGCAGATAATTCTCGTGTTTAACTCTACTGAAGCAATTTGTTATAGCTGCTGATACTGTTGAAAATTGTCTGTCATTTTCCTTCCTTTATTTGCGGTTTCCATATTCTATCTGAATTTTGAGATGGGGAGATATCACTGCTTACGTCATTAACATGTGGTCTATTTTCATCCTCCATGATGATATTATGAAACATTTTAAAATCGTTGTGCTGAGATCTTCATCTGAATACTTCATTTAATTTATAGACATAGGTTGTACACATTACGCTTTTGACTAGGGATATATTGTCTAGTTTTTAATTAATGCCTCTCAGTTATTGCTTGGCCCGTGTACACCGAATCCAATAAAGATTTGGTAAACCAACATCTCTCCCGTATTGAAAGGACAGAACAAATAAAAAAGGGAGTAACCTCTGCAATAGTCGAACGTTTCACAAAATGTTTATAAAGCAACAAAAAAGGTGAAAAATTTTAGAATAAAACAGACAATGAGACAAAGTGGAAAAGCATATTTTAAAAAAATTCAGATATCTTAAGATTATAAGTTGTTTCCTCTTGTCAACATATTTGATCAGGCTATGTTTAACCGGAGTTGGATTACTTCTTTGCCTTTGACTACTCGAACAAACAATCCATACATGTTATTTTTTAACTCTTCTCTTTTTTTTTACACATATTTCACCAAATGAGACGAACAAGAAAAAATTTATATGTTTTATTTAATTCAGTCTTCCTGATGTTCTTACATTAATCCATTTTGTGCGGATTAAAAGTGTGAGAGACACTATCTGAACTAATAATTATCTCGTTCGCTTTTGGCCAATTCTCTAATCATTTTCAAAGGATTCGCTGTATGGTTTCCTAACTTAATTCTCTTAGTTGTATTGGGTAGGTGTGATAGAAGGTAGTAACAGAAATTCCATTTGGATGGTTTCTTTTAAAGACAGACAATACGGTCTATCCCTGATACTCAGCACTTTAACCCATAAATATAGCATACCGTAAAACTATATATATATATATATATATATATATATATATATATATATACATTTTCATTTTAAAAAATAGTTTAAATTGTGATGAAATTTAGCGCAAAAGTGGTTATTTTTCAGTGTTTTCCCGATAAAATGCATTTTAGCAAGCAAGTTTATCCATACATATAGCATAGCGAAAAACTATATTTTCATAATATATATATATATATATATATATAAACCGAAACTTATAACTATTAACTTATATATATATATATATATTCATAACGAATATAAATATGTATATATATATATATTATGGACTCTCCCGTCGATCCCGACGTATGAGCGTCTAACTCGGTTAGACTACCACACAAAGAATTGTTTAAAGGCTTGTGTAGCACCATCCACACTTTTTGAAACTGCTGATAACAAACACTCGGTGCCACAGATCGCATGAACCACAGACCTCAGTTATTTAACCCATAAGAGGATTGAAGGGACGGATTAATACCTTCCCCAGGGGTACCAGTGCGTAAGTGAATGCAAAGTGCTAGACTGAAATTGGAACTCGGCTCACCGATTTCCCCCTCCGAGCCGACATCCACTGCACCACAAGGCACATCCGTCAATAACGCTTACAGCACCTGGTATTCCCAAGCGGCCACCCATCTAAGTACTGACCAGGCTCAACTTCGGTGATCGAGCGAGAGCCGATGTATTGAACGTGATATGACCGTGTATGTATATATATATATATATATTCACTTCAAGGTCTCTGCAACACAAAAAAAATAATTTATAAGGCAGCGGTACATGAACAAGATGGCCAAATCAAAATATGTTTGGGCTCAATCAAAGACACCTTTAAGAACAGGTGGTTCAACCACAGAACTACATTTAAAATAGAAAAATTAAAAAACAATACAAAATTGGCTAACTACGTCTGGAAATTGAAATCAGTAATATGAAAAAGATCCATACATAACGTGGAGCATTGTAAAAACAGCCAAGCCTTACAACGGTGGACAAATATATAGACTGTGTCAGGAAGAAAAATTAGAAATTATGAAATACCCAAATAAAGACGGAATATTAAATGAAAGAAGAGAAATTATGACTAAATGCATCCACACTAAGAAATACCTATTAGATTCCTACAACCATGGATGAAAACGTCATAATTCGTTTAAATTTAAACAATGTGCGTTCATAAATTCCTTGCCACGTGAACGCTCAAATAAGACAACGTTACATAAGCGTTCTTAAAAAGAAAAACGGTAAAAGATAAAATTAGTTATTCAAAATCGCCTGAAAGCACCACTCATGGTAGAAACCTGGGTAGCGAAATAACTCGTTTAAAAATGGAATATATATATATATATATATATATATATATATATAATGTTTAATGTTTACTGCCAAGGTTTCTTTTATTTTGTAGTGGTTTTGCTGATAAAATGCATTTAGTCAATCAAGTTTTTTATCATAATGTGCTTGATATTGTGGTAGACGTAGACCGTTGATCAGCACAAAGTGTTCGTCAATTTAACAGAGCATGTTCATGCCTGCTTCGAAGTTATTTTAAGACAACGTTATCATGCTCTTACTTGTCATGGCTAGTGTGCCATTAAGTCTTTTTTGTTGTATATATATAAAACATGGTGTGATTTTTATGCGAGAGTTCATGCTTGTGATTGGTTGGTTATCTTTTTCTTTTTTTTAAGTTTATCCTTTTTAATGTTATTGTTGCTTTGAATTCGGTATGAAGCTGCTTAATTAAAATGACAAAATTTCTAATGAAAAGTTTGTTTAGTTTTGAGCTTTTTAGAAAGTGTTTATCGATCATTTAAATAATATTTGTCCTATTTTAGTTTTTACTTCTGAGTTAAATGGTGGGTTTAACCAGATAAATTTCGTTTTTTATCACTGTTTTTTATTTGGCTTTTTGGTTGAGGATTGCATTTTAAATTGTATCTTTTTACTTTCTTTTCGTTTCATCAAATTTTGTTTTGTTCTACGAATTTCTGATAGCCTGTGTTCTATTCTTTTGTGAATATGCCTGATTATGCTTTTCGGATGGTTAGATCTTGTGTGTATGTACCATAAATGTGTGTTTACTGTCATATATGGAGAGTCATTGCCAGTTTGTAAATTTAATTCTACACATAAATACTGGATTGCTTTTCTATTTGTTTCGACTATTATCTCAAAATCTAGTTGTTTGTATATATATATATATATATATATATATATATATATATATATATATAGCATAATTCATGAACTAATGATTCTTATAATTATTGTTGTCGAAGAAGAAATCGTTTGTTATATATACAGGGTGGTTTTAAGGCGGATGAATAGTAATTGATAACATTTATTTTGCCATATAATGTATATAATCCTAATGATATAACCGATCAGTAAGTGATACGTGATACACGCTTGTGCTGTCATACCTTTAAGGAGACATGACTGACTGAACAAATAATTTGCCGCAGTAAGTTGCCAATTATTTCTTCGGTTAACTGGTTGCCAACCAAGACTATAAAACATAATCTTTCGTACTATTTAATCTATGCCTGGAGGAAAAATTGACAGATTAATACTTTTCCCAAGAGTTCTGTGTGTAAGTGAATGAGACGAACTCAACAGGAATTCGAACTCGACACTCCGATTTCTCGTTTCATGCCTTTATCTACAGCACCACATTATAACCGATACACATACCTATTAAACCAACTGTCCACCTACTTTTGAACCTTGTTGTATATGTAGGTGGATACATATTAATACCTATATCGTAATTCCTGAAGAAATGATTCTGATAATTATTGTTGTAAAAGAATGATTTCCGAAGAGGAGGTAATTATGATTGATTTAATTAAAAATTCTTACTTATCTATTCTTTCGTCTGTCTCTCACTTATCTGACCATTAAAAAACCATGTTTGTGACAAGATAGTAAATCGACTCTAGTTAATTTTAAAAGCTAACGGTAGAAATCGCTCGTAAGTTGATAACAAGTTGATGGCAAATATGTTAACAGTTGTCAATACTTACTCATCAAGCAACTTATCCTCGAAATAATAACAAAAAAATAAAACAGGTATGTTTTCATGTATGATATTTCCTACATCAACACGAAATTTTAGGGCAGTCAATATTATAACATAGTGAAAATACCAAATGTTATCAGTCAGTTAAGTACCATACGAGATACACGCTTTGCGCGATCATGTCTCTTTCGAGACATGACTGACAGGGCAGAAGATTTTCCCACATGCTTGCATCCTTCTGCAGAACCACATATCTGTTACTTCATGTCTCTTCTTTATCTATGAGGAGATTGTCCATCAATCATTGCCATATAAAAGAACCGGTGCTACATGAGTCAAGTGCCATACGTGATACACGCTTTGGGCGATCATATCTCGAAGAAAACATGACTGACTGATTATCTCGCAATAGGTTACGATTGTATTCTGCGGTAGACTGGTTGCCTACCAAGGCTATAGAACCCAGTCTGTTCTATTATTTAATAAATAACTAGAGGGAAGAGACGAATTAATACCTTTCCCAAGGGTATTTGTGCGTAAATGAATTCGAGAAATTCCACTAGATTTCGAACTCGACTCCTCGATTTTCGTTCCGAGTCGATATTTACTGCACCACAACGCACATCCTCTAATATTATACAGGGACTAAATTCAAGATGGATATCATAAAAATCCTGTAAACTATGGCGGACACCAAAAGTGATATCCACTCAAACTAGAGCAGATAAATCCAAATATGTAATCCGTAACCCGGGTAATAAGCAGTTGCTTTATTGCCTTGTACTTTTCTACAATATAAGAAATATCTGACCATGAGTGAAATTTGGGTATGGATATTTTATACATTGAGGCGAGAGCCAAAGTGTGATTAAACGGAAGGCTAATAATTTATGATCATGTATGGATTTTCAATAAATTTTCACCAGGAAAGTCAATCTACACTTCACATGCCTGTGATAATCTTCGCACCTTAAACTGACAAAGCCTGCTAACATATAAAAACTTTTTAGTGGATCTCTCTGTCTTGCCGTGTAAAACGTAAAACCTTGTACACATTATTTTGCTGAAAATAAATTAAATGTCATTCGTACTTTATTTGCGTACGCTTTGAAAAGTAACACTTCCCGTAGGATATTTAAATTATCAGGCGAGTTACAGAATGTGAGATAAAAATAAGAAGATAAAAGATATCTCTGGAATAAATATAAAAAAAAATTGTGAACGTTTTAGTTTAATGAACTGAAAACAACCGACAGTCAGAAAAAGGAAAAAAAAGAAACGTTTCTGTCACACGAGGCAAATAATTGGTTTATTTAATGGAAGATAATAGTTCCGTACCCATTTCAATAAACATCCACATCTGTTATCACGCATTAATTTAGCTGTAACTAGATGTAATAAATATCAGACTCAGAAAAAGTTAAAGCCCTTCTCTGTATCTTAAAATATTAGCAAGACTTTTGAACTGTTAAAGAATATGAACTTGTAAAAAAAGGCGTTTTGATCATTTTCACCAAGCCACAAATCATTGTCAAATCGACACTCCACAATAACATTGAGCGACTACACAGTAGATCAACAATCATTCGCTAAATATAATCCTGCCTCTCGTTTTGGAAAAAAAGGTTGCTTTATACAAAGGAAAGTTAATGCATAAAAAGGAACATTTCGTGGGATCGAAACAGGCACCGGTTGTTCGCAATCGAAAAAATTAGACTATTAACAATATGTGCCATAAGGTTTTGCTGTCTAAGTGTCTAGAAACTGGTCCTAATTGAGTTCTACCACTGTGTTATAGAAACACTTGTACATTACATTCAATAATGTTCTTCAATAAATAGAAAAAAACATTGGAAGGTGAGTATTCAGACAATTCACTTTCCGACCATAAATTTACTCGAGCCACAAGATTAGCAACTAGGTCCTACCATTTTAATGTGAAACCAATAAAACGTAAACGCAAATTCTACTCCATCAGCTTCTTTTCTCGCATTTCCCGCCTGTGGAATTCCCTACCATTTACTTGATTCCCCGACAGCAACAATCTCCAAGAATTTAAATGTAAAGTCATGAGTCATCTCCTATCTCATTAACCTGCATCCTCTCTCTTATACTCCTTTCTCCATCCATTCCATTCTCATCAGTATCCGCATCCTTCTCTTACCCACTTCCTGACACCCCCTATAACCTGTCACTCTTTCTCATAACTTTCTTTCTATGTAACCCCCTGCAAAACAGTGGCAGTAAAATGCCTTCTTGGGGCGATATGATTATGAAAAAAAATTTGGCCCGGGTTCGAATTTCACCACAGTCGATATATCGTAAAATTGACCTCCTCATGTTTTCGGGATAGGACGACGTTCTTTGGTGATAACTAAACCGTCAGTTGATCTAAGCTTTGCAAGTAAAATTAAATGTTTGGAATCTGCTTATGATTTTGCTAGCACGAAATCACAAGTCATGTTGATTGAATGTTTGAATGTCATGGCCTTGTTGATGACGTCAGATGCCACGACCTCTCCTATAAATAGTAACTAAGGTCCGACTAGCATAGTTACGGCATGAGAAACAGGTGATCACTGTGGATATTGATCAAAATCAAGAGTGCATCAGCAACATAAATTAGTTAGCAGACATGCATTTTGTGAAATGAGGGGTCAGCCATAATATTCTACTGATTTGAAAGATATCACATATTCGATAAAGGGTTCTGAGATTTACACCAGGAAATAGATATCATGGCCCACTGGATATTGGCGTTGGTTAATTTCAATGACTTGACCTAAAAAGATGTGAGCTCAAAAGCTGGCTACAGTGGTTAACAAATAACTTAGTTGAGTTAAAGGGAGATAAATGTAATGTGGAAGTATCATCGCACATGGAAGGAGATTAGTATACCCCAGTGATTGAAGTAAATATTTCGGTTCATATTTCCTATCACCTGAAGAAGGCCGGAGCGTACAACGGCCAAAACATCGTAGTTATTGCAATAAATATATGGACGTTAATCCGAACAGTGTATATCATGTAAATAAATATATGTTTAACTATTTGCTTGTATTTATTTAAATGAACTGCTGTGGAGTAATGACTATCAAATTTCTTTTAAACTCAAGCAATGTTTACAGAAGTCTAGATCACACAGAAATGCTTTTGATGATACAAGTATAGAATTTCTCCGCTCCTGTTAATATAATTCACAGTTCAAGTGGGTTATGCTTGAAACGCTAATTTCTAATATAGGCCTTAAATATTGGCCATGAGACATCTTGTTAATGAGTTTGGTCGTTTTGGGTTTATATTCGCTTCGTGGTATGATTGTTCCTCAAATCAAAAATATAGTTACGCAAAGCGTCAGTCTGAATTAAATTAGGTGCATCTTCCTTTATGAACGCGATGAGTTTTATTTGTTGCACTGAATTGAATTCTAGTGCTAAATTTTCTAACGTTAAAAAATAATTCACTTTTAGAAATTATGACAAGTTCTCAATTATTTCTGTTTCATATTAACGAATCCAGGTTTTGCTTCAGTTTTCTTTAATTGCAATTTTTTTTTATTTTCCTATTATTTGCAAATTTCTCTAAATAATTCAATTTAGATGTGCACACGTTAAAATTATATTTTCATTAAACGTTTCATTTTAATGTTTGTTTTATATTTGTAATAATTGCTTTGATCGACTTCGTTTTCTTGCTAATAATTTAAATCATTTAAAGACATAACATTTTTATTGTGACTCGATTTCTGTTGTATTGAATGCTGGTTTAAAACATCTCTTTAATTTAATTCTGAGCGATAAATGCTAGAAATGTATTATTATTATTATTATTATTATTATTATTATTAACATTGTCTTAGAGTTGGGGATTTGTTTTTTAGGTAAGATTTCAACAGGTTTTATTCTCTCTATGTTTACCTCTTTTTTCTTTCTTTCTTTCTTTCTCTCTATCTCTGTCTCTCACTCTCTCTCTCTCTCACACACACACACACACACTCTTTCTTGTTGTCAGACACACTGTTTTTTGTTTTGCCCATTTTCATATCTCTTTCTGTTTCTTTCTCTATCTTTATATCTGCTTGTATGTATATCCGTCCGTTAATATATCTTTCTGTCCCTGTCCCTCTCTCTATATCTCTCTCTCTCTCTCTCAGTGTGTGTGTGTGTGTGTGTGTGTGTGTGTGTGTGTGTGGGTGTGTGTATTTCATTGTCTCTATCTCTATTTTTCTTTATCTTTCTCCCTCTGTGTTTCCTTTTCTTTCTGCCTGCACGTCTCTACCACTGTTTCTCAATTTCATTTTCTTTTTTTCTATCTGACTCTGTGTCTCTTCCTTTCTGTCTCTATCTTATCCCCCTCTTTCTCTACTTCTCTCTCACTCTCTCTCTCTTTCTCTCTCTCTCTCTCTCTCTCTCTCTCTATCTATCTATCTATCTAACACCACTTTTGAGATATTTGTGTAAGAATTCGGCTTTATATTTGTTTTGCTAATGATTATTTTTCGTTATCATGGTGAATCTCTGTCGTAGTATTACTCATTAAAATATTTTCTCTGATAAATGATATTTTAATTACTGTTGCTATTCTAGTCATTATTAGTGTTACACTCCTGTGTACGACGATAGACTACATTCAGCAGCAAAGATTCTGATCGAAATGTTTTGAGAAGCGTCGAACCACCTCAGGTTCACTTTGACCCAGAATTGTAGCTTTTATGGTCCCAGTTATGGGCAGACGGTGAAACCCCAAGCAAAACAAAACACTGCAAAATTATAAAAATACATGTTTATTTTAAAATTATCACCAATACTTGTTTATGTTGTAAAATGACTAAAGCACCACTATTTATAGTAAAATAACCACCAGTAAAAATTTTTAAAAAATACCAATAATGCATTTTATAGTAAAATTACCAGCAATGCACTTTATTTATATCTAATGGCATGCGATTACGTTTAAAATATATTTAGTTGAAGCCATAAAATAGTGTTCAAGATGTGTAGATTTTAACATTAAATAAACCATAGAAGTTGATATATCGCTAAATGTAATCAAGTGTACCAAAAATCGAGCATGAAAAGCTTAAAATTAATACATATAATATCATAAAGAAATCAAACTGTTTTCCAAAATATAATTTCAACAAAACTACAACATAAAACACACACAGAGACGATGAATTCTTGGGGTGTTGATACGTTAAAAATATCATACTGTACTTGCATAAGTCCTTCTTTTCTTGCTGGTTTTTCTTCATTAAAACGTTTTTTAAGTATCTCTAATGCCTTTTGTGTTTCATTTTCTTCACACAATATGCATCATTTTTTTTATCTTATTACGCCGCTTTTCTACGTTTCTTTTCCATTTTTATATTTCGTAATTTTGAAAAAGAAGAAATAGTGTCCTTCTTGTTATTAGTTCTTATTTTATTTTTACCTGCTAACAAGTTTTCGAGCAACGATTTAATTTTCCTAGGAATATCAGTTTTGTCGGTGTACTGTGATTTGACGTTATCTAGTATACTACCAACAATATCTGTATTGTTTCTTTGCTTATTTTTTCATTTTCTGACATTTTAAAAGCTCTGTTAAAAGTACGAACACACCGTTAATCTTGTCCGTTTCACATTGGATTATAAGGCGGGTAGTAATATGTTCATTATAAGATTTTTACAAAATTCTTCAAATTTGTAAGCAGTGAATTTTGCACCATTATTCGCTTTTGTATTAAAGTCGATATTACTACTATTTGTGCAAACATTAGTACTCCGTTGCATAACGAGTAACAGTTCAAGTCTGGATTGCGTTCTAAGATCGTCTATTTTTGATTTTCTTTCAGTCGTTTATTTCTATCTTCAGAATTTTTATGTTCTGCTTTTACTTTTATTTCTTCCAGTGCATCTTGTAGTTTGAGGGCAACATTGTATGATACATTTTTAGTTTCTAGTTAACTTATTAATGCTGCAATAACTGATTTAATCAGTAGTTTTTTGGTATCAAATTTGATAAACCATGACTATGTCCTATTTTTTAGGGTTGATATTAAAACTTGAAATCGTAATTTAATACAATGGTAGCCCAGCGTTATAATCTATTCGCTGGATGCGTAGGAATTTAATTTTGCGAACAGTAATTGATAATAGTGAACGCTAGTTTGTCTGTAAATAAAAGTTCCTTCCGTGTATAAATTTGTGAAATTTTTCACTGCAAATATTATTGCTAATGCCCTTTTTTCCATCTGGTTGTAATATTTTTGCCAGTAGATATTTAGTTAAGTGTCATACATGATACACGCTTTGGGCAATCATGACTCTTTCGAAACATGACTGGCTGGACACAAAATTATCCCTTAGCAATCTGCTATTGTAGACTGGTTGCCAATCAAGTCTATAGAACCCAATTTGTCCTATTATTTAACCCATAACTGGAGGGAAGTGACAGATTAATAACTTTCCCAAAGGTATTTGTGTGTAAGTGAATGCAAGGAATACGACTGGAATTCGAAATCGGCATTCCGATTTGTCGTTACTGAGCCGATATTTAATGCACCACAACGCACATAGCGAACGCAAAACATTTGTAACGACTTCATGTTACCATTATCATATTAATGTAGAATTAAAGCTTCTATTCTACAGGGTGTAAACGATAAATTGGCAGTAATTTCAATCCGCAATTTAGGTTTTTTAAAGCGGCATTATCAGTCTTCAGACTGATAATGTTAGTTTCTGTACACTTTAGAGTCTGAAGTCCAGATTAGCCACCTAAAAATACTAACAAAATGAGTGCCAGTGTAGAATTTAACCATAGAATAGTTATTGCTGAATTGTTCCGCGCCGGGCATAAGACATCTGACATTATCAGAGACAATGGCTATGCTCCTAGGACTGTTTATCGTATTGTAGCAAACTTAAGGGAAGGTAAAGACATGCAAAGGAAGGCTCACGGTCCGAGAAGTGATAAGATCCCCACCAAAAGGTTTCTTAGTGGCTTGAAACGATCCATTGCAGCAAATCCATCACAGTCAATGGCTGACCAGGCGAAAAAGCGGAATGTAGCCAAAATGACCATTTCTAATGCAGCACGGAAAGATCTTGGGATGAAGTCATATTGCAGACGATGTCGTAACATTCTTACCGCGAAATCTAAGACCATTCGTAAAGAGAGAAGCCACTTTTCTACTCAATCACCTAAAACACCATGGTGGTACCGTTCGCATTTTTGTGGAGAGAAAACGTTCGTGGTAGACGAAGTCGCCAACTGCAGAAACTCAAGAGTTATCGGCATTGACCCTTCTTGTGTTCCTCCAGTCATGCAGAGTAAACACCCTGCCTCTGTCATGGTGTTTGGAGCTATTGCCAGCGATGGGAATGTCATGCCCCGTCACTTCATTGAAGTGGCCCTGAAGATCAATACGGCGGAATATCTGAAGATTCTGGTGGAAGTTCTCTTAACATGGATTAAAAAGAAGTATGATCCCAACAAAGTGATATTCATCCTGGACTCTGAACCTGCTCATGGGTCAAAAACAGTGCAAACCTTCTTGAAGAGAGAGTTGCCGTTTTTCGTGCCCTCAAATATCTGGCCCTCTAGTTCGCCAGATTTAAACCCCTGCGAGTATTGGTTATGGGGCGATGTTGAGAAAGTCTCTAATGCTCGCCCCCATAACAGTGTGGCCTCACTGAAGACCTCCGTAAGGCGAGCATTCCGCGATATCAAGAAAGAGTTAGCTGTCAAGGCCTGTTGTGCTTTTAGGGCTCGCATTCAGCAAGTTTTGGACGCAGAAGGTGGACGCATAGAATAAAATGTTTGTATTTAATAAAACAGTTAAATAAACATACGCAAATCTTAAATGTCTTTAAATGTCCCTTCTTTATCAAGGTTTAAAGTCTGAGATCTCAAACTGCCAATATATCGTTTACACCCTGTATAATCTGGAATTCGAAATACGGAACTATTATATTCGAACTCGGTTCCGTGAGTTATCAGCTCGAAATCTGATACATTGAGTAAATTTTATTTTTCTATATTCTTCTTTCACGTCCAACAGAAGTTTTTATTCCTCTTCCCAGTTGCTGAATTCTTCTATGAAAATCTGCTAGTATTATTTTAAAATAATCATAAAGGGGATTACAATCACACTTACTCTCGAGCTATGAGTAAATGATTGTAATATCAGTATAGATACCAAGTTGAAAGCTGGTGACATTGGTAATTTCTTTAAAAAAGAATTACAAAGTAGAACCCAGGATTAAGTCTTAGTGTCACCTGCATTAGTAGAAAAGGATCTAGAAAAGTGGCCGTTGGAATAACTTTCATTTCACTATTTTGCAGGAAAAACTGAATCAGTTTTAAAAATTTGCAGAACACACTGTAACTTTTCAACTTGTGAAGACGTACCTATAAAAAAAACGTAACAAGGAACAAAAAATACTCGAAAATCATACGCAGATTTATTGATTTGACTATGAACATGTTTCTATCTGGAGTTTAAAGACAGGTGTTTTTTGTTAAAATCCCGACAATTCTTAGAATAAGTAACACAAAACTGATAATTGGATGATAATTGTGAGCTGGACACTGTCAGCTAAACGGCGTTGCTTGCGATATAAATTTGTGAATGAATGAATTTGTAATGAAAAGACAGACACAATACATCTTATGTAAACATTAATGTGTTTAAGGTCGATACTATTTTAATGGGACTAATAGAATTCAGTTGTTTTAAAGTTAATATAAAATTACTAATACATTTTTTTTATTTTCGTATGATGAATGTAGATATAACAAATAAAATTGAAGTCCAAATACAATATGTCTTGTTGTGTTAAGAAATAATATGCAGTCTCCTTTTTTATGTATGTAATCCTTACTCAGCTGGAATCTTATTGTGGAACGTTTCCATCAGAGTTGAAAGACTTGAAATTTGACTAAGTCAGAACGCAGCGTGAGAATATCTGTTTCTATCTGATGTGGTGATTTACTAGCAGCGACTCGATTATAATTTGGGCCGAGCGAACAATCACAGCTGCCGCTAATGAACAGAAAAATGATCTATTAAAGCTACCAGAGACAATAAAGTTAGAAAATGTGTTAAAAGTATAAGACAAATTATTATTTTTAACTAACCTTGTGGTAATTATCACAATTTTAATTATTCCTGTTTTTGCATGATCCACAAACACAGAAAATTTTGATGGAGATGGAAACAAACTACCAGCTGTCGACAAGGAGTAAAATTGACCCTAATTTACTCTAGCATGATACTAAAATCAAGCAGGTACAAAAATTTAAATACAAGAGAAGTGTTCTAACAAAAGACGGAAAATGCGACAGAGATCCGAAGGCGAATTGGCATTGCCAATGACGCATGCCAGAAGCTGAGTAGTGTATTAAGAGACAGAAAAATTTCACTAGAAACAAAAAAGACAGTACTGGATTGCTATGTGATGTCAGTTCTTCAATATGGCAGTGAATACTGGACAATATCATCTGAAGATGAAAGAAAGACTTGAAGCAACTGAAATGTGGTTCTCCAGGCGAATGCTACGGATATCATGGCTCGAGAACGTGAGCAATGATGAGGTTTTGGAAACGATGAAAACGAAAACTAAATTAATACTGAGCATCAGAAAGAGACAGCTAGAGTTCCTGGGGCATGCAGTTAAGAAGGAGGGCTTGGAGAACCTGATGCTAACAGGTCAGATAGAGGGAAGGAGTGACTGAGCAAAACAGCATGTAACGTACTTAGCTGGCCTTAGCGGGTGGGTGGCTTAACGGGGGTTGCATGGTGTAACAGGAAAAAGCATGCTAAGAGCCACCAAGAATAGAGAGACGTGAAAGGACATGATCGTCTACGTCCTGAAAGGTCAAGGCGCATAAAAAAAGAACATCAAAATCATGAAACTGATTTATACTCTTTTACTGAACGCAATGTTTACATTTCCAATTTAAAACTATCATGATTTTCCTGTTGAGAAATTTGGGGAATAAGTGTGATCACGTCTTCCCTAAATTTAATTATTTCTTTATAATAATCTATAAGATTCACTACAATGAATTGGCTGGGTACGGTTGTCGTTATCAATACTTGCAGGGATTACGAGCATTCAAAAAAACTGAAACAGATATTTTAATACTGGCAAAAATCGAGATTATTGATTATATTAGATTAATTTTGAAGATATTTTAAAATACAGGTTGATAGTATTATAGCTCTTTCGTACACTTTCTGATACTGTTAGCTTTTCCTTCGTTTTTTATTTCTCATTTTGAGATTTCTCACGCAATAATACATTATATATTCTTGTAATGATTGATATTAGTTGTAATAGCAGTTTCATCTGATGAAATATTATATTCCATGTATTTTTTCTTTTTTATCATGAGAATCTTTGAAATGTATCAGTATATTTGCTTTTTCATTCTTTTTCTTACAATTACATTTTTCTTAAGATTTTGTTTTCTTTTACATGCTGGCATATTTATCATTCTGT
The DNA here is from genome assembly GCA_037127315.1 of Ascarosepion bandense. Lineage (NCBI taxonomy): Eukaryota > Metazoa > Mollusca > Cephalopoda > Sepiida > Sepiidae > Ascarosepion > Ascarosepion bandense. The sequence continues at coordinate 1,593,789 of JBBBDQ010001317.1, forward strand.
CATATATCGCTTTCAAGAATCGATGCCATTTTTCTTTTCTGTATACAAGGCGTTATAAGAAAGTTCCTGGAACGCACGTGCGAGGATTTTATCGTTCACCGGAAAACGCGGGTACAGCGAACGTTCGTTAACGCCAAGCTTACTGTGCCAGTCTGCCAATAAAACCACATCCCAAGTTCAGATTATTTTACTTTTATTTCGAACGGCATCTTCGCCAATATCTTCTCTTGTGGCTAGTTGGTCGGTTGGTTAACTTTAACACATTTCAATTCTTCCCCTGTGATAATCGAACTCTTTGATAATGTCCAGTTAGAATGTTCAAGTGAAGTCTTATTCTATGTATATTTAGGCAGTATGCGTTTATTCAAACATGTTTCATTGAGTAATGAAGGCATATTGTGTCTATTTTTATACTGATCCTTTCCAGTTCTCTAATAATTGTTGATATTAGCATAAAATTCATCAAGGAAGGCATCTAATCAATTACCTGATATTAGCATAAAATTCAACAAGGAAGGCATCTAATCAATTACTTATTATTTCTTTTACTAACATCCGGGGCATTCGTACTAACTTTTGTAGCGTAGAAGCTTTCCTCCACGAAATTCTCCTGACATCCTAGCGCTCTGTGAGACTAACCTCAACTCATCAATTCCCTCCCCTGACTTCTCGATCCCTGGTTATCTTCCCCTCTTAGGGAAGGATTCCACTGTCCACATGCATGAGTTGGGGGTCTACGTTAGTGAATACCTCTCTGTAGCTAGGGTGACATCACTCGAATCCACCGCCCACCAATATGTATGTCTCCGTCTGTCACTTCTCAGTTCGGTTAACTACATCTTCTTCCTTTACTGTTTACCCTGTTCTTCCGAATGCTCTCTTAGACAGCATTTCTGACAATATAGATAAGGCCACTTCCTACCACCCATTCACTCACATATTTGTGTTCGGAGATATTAACGCCCATCATGCTGAGCGGGTTAAAAACTCTGTTACTGATTCAGCAGGCATCCAAGCATGAACTTTGCTATTTCCCAATCCCTTACGCGAGTAGTGGACTTCCCTACACCTTTTCCAAGCTCTCCCTCTGGACAGGCCTCCCTACTAGATATATGCTTTACATCTGCACCTGACTCCTGCCAGGTCTCACAGCTTTGCCCTTTGGGCAACTCCGACCGTGCTGTTGTCTAACTTAATATTTCTCTCCACCCTCACTCCTCCCAGGAGCCTCCTACTTAGAGGACCTCCTACTGATCGGACGCCTTCCCTGACTTCCTCTGTGACGTTCCTTGGGGGAAATTGTTCGATCTCCCAGCTGATGAATGTGACTCTGATATTTCGTCCTGGGTGAAAACTGGCATTGATGCCTTCATACCTACCAGGAAGTTTCGTCTCAAACCTCATTTCTCCCCTTGGTTCTCTCCTGCCTGTTCGGCCGCCATTGTACACAGGAATCACTACCTTCGACTGTTTCTAAGACAGTCATCAGACCACAACAGGTGCCTATAACATCTGCACGTAATGAGTGCAAGAGAATCCTGAATGACGCCAAGCGGCCGTTTGCTGAGAGAATGAGACTATTGGCCAATATGCAAACGGGTGCTGAACAAAAGCAAATCCTTTATCTCTTATTTAATTAATGAATTTGAGGTCCACACATCATCGGCAGACAAGGCTGAGTGATTTGCTCGCAGATTCTCATCCAACTCAACATTTGACTCATCTGGAGTACATTCACCCGACTTCCCTATTAGAACTGATGTTAAACTGTACGATATATACATTACCCCGACGGTAGTATCCCGTGTAATATCAAAACTTGACCCCCACAAGGCGAGCGGTGGTGATGGAATACACTCTGTGGTGAATTAGGTAAGAAGTGGCTTGTAAATGTCAATGCGTCTAAGACCACGCTGCTGTCTGTCAATCATGACAGGCAACCTCTCCTGCCTCCCATAAGCATGGACCAAGCGAGTCTCCCCGAGAGCCAAACTCTGCGCCTCCTCAGCCTTACCCTCTCTTATGATCTCAATTGGAACCACTACATTGAGTCAATAGTTAAATCCACTGCTAGGAACGAGCGTTTTTCTCAGAAGTGTGCGTTGATAACCGTGCTAATTTAAATGACGGAATATATGTGAATTTTCATTTAAGTGCAACGTCAGACGCCGTGAGAGCGAATTTGTAGTGTGGCCAATGTAGATATTATTGAGGTTGTTAGAGATACATTCTCTAAATGGACATATGAATTTATAAACTACATTGGTTTTTTGCAAATCACTAACGGTGGGGGAAGAGTCGTTGCGGACGAATGAATTGGATGTAGTGGATTTAGTGTAATAAATAATAATCTTAATTCTTTTGTTAGAGTCTGTCGGAGAAATATTAGTATTCAAGAGTTTTTTTAGGATATTTTCATCTAGTTGGTAGTTGGATTGCATCTAGCTACGGTATAAGAGAGTGATATGTTTGGGATTGGTTGGGCTAGTATCATGTGTTGGTTTTTCCATGTTAAGCTTTTTAAGAAAATAATGTATTTGTTCATCAACTATGTAGTTGGGAAAATTATTATTGATGAGTGTCTGTTTTATGTTTTTTAGTTCACTGTGGAAGATCTGATTTGTAGATGAATTGACTTTTGCACGATATAATAGATTTTTTATAATGGCTATTTTGTAATAGTGGGGGCATTCACTAATATAATTGAGTGTGGAGGGATTTTTATTAGTGGGTTTTTTATACGGTGAGATTTTTGGATTTTTGTTATCATTGCTAAGTTCATAAGTGAATTTTAAAATTGAGTTATTTTGAAACTGTTTTTGAAGTTGTAAGATTTCGTCGGTATTTTTAATTAATAGTAGGATATCATCAACATATCGTAGATATATTGATGTTTTTTTAAATTTTGCAAAGGCAGTATTTTCAAGGTTAGACACGTAGAAATTACTAAAAGTCGGGCCAAGCACTGAACCCATGGAGACTCTGTCACGTTGTATATATATAGTGTTGTTTGGATCAACAAAAGGCACTTCAGTAGTACAATCTAGTAGAATTTTTCTTAAGATGTTGGGATTAATTTTGAGTGGGGGTAATGAAGGATTACTGTAGACATTTCTTATAATTATATCAATAGTTTCACTGACGGGTACATTAGTAAAAAGGTTTTCCACATCAAGTGAAGCTATGATTTCATTGTTAGGTTTTTCACTCTTGAGGATTTGGATTGCCTCTAGGGTTGACTTAATGCTGTATTTACTCGGAAGGTATGGTGTGATAAGCTGGTTAATATATTTAGTTAACTGGTATACAGGAGTAGGAATTTGGGATATGATAAGGCGGAGAGGATAGTTAGGTTTATGAGTTTTTATGGTTCCGTATATGTAACTAGGTTTATAGTCACCAATAATTTCTGGAGTTTTAAAGATTTCTGATCAGCGTTGTTGGCACTAATGAGTTTATTAAGTTTAGATTTTAGTTGGTGTGTCGGGTTCTTGTTAATTTTTTTAAATTTTGTGTGGTCTTGGAATATGTGGTTGAGTTTTGTGTCGTAATCTGATTTGTTAAGTACAACAAAGATGTTAGCCTTGTCAGCTTTTTTTTACAATTATGTGAGGGTGGTTGCGTAGTTTTTTTTCTATCGAAACAACTAAAAAGTGCCGCGCATGAACTAGGTTGTTGTTGGTTCTTGCTTAGATTTCTCTCTCTCTCTCTCTCTCTCTATATATATATATATATATATATATATATATATATATATATATTTGCGGTAATTTTAGTAATATTATAATTAATTCATTAATGGTTTTATCACGATTTATTTGTCCTTTTGTGCAATTAATTGTGCTGTTGATATTATGAAATTGATAAATCAGGTTCGTATGTAATGAACAATAGGATCAACTAGGAAATTAAACGAAAAGAAAATTTCACAACACAAAAGACCTTTGAAATCGGAAAAAAATGATGTTATTCATCGTCTTTTTCTAAATTATATCGACTTAACAGTGGAACGTGACTTTGGAAATCAACTGTTTGTTTTTTTTCTACTCGATGACGCCAGAATTAAATTAGATAAAGAATTTGAATTAGTGATATTTTTAAATCTTAAGAAAACAAACAAAGATGTAGGAAACAACAGATGTAATGGCCTTTTTGATAGAATGTTTAATGCAACTTCATATTTGAAAACGTACCTTAAATAATTAGTTTTAAAAAGCCCAAAATCTCTAATCTGATTATAATTTTAAATGACAGATTTTCTTTGTGGATACCGTTTCACCAAAATTTAATGGCTCTTTGTTAGTTTTCATCACATCATATTTCGAGCATTATTAACATTTTATGCACCTGTTTATACATAAAGTTTATATATTAATGAATACTTCGAATAATGCAGAAGATAAAAACGCCTGCTGTATAACAATATATGGCACGTCTTCTATTAAATCGCATAATAGAAAATATTTACTTTTGCTTCCCATTGGGTGTAATGTCCTTGAACTCAGGTAAACATTTTCTTGAAATAATTCTTCGTTTTATGCGTCTGGATTGCCATTTCTATAAATAACCTCACTGTAATTGTTAAGATTAACTCATGACTATGGTAAGTAGAATTTTTGAATTTAAGAGCAGTATTAGACTGGCGTCAAGATCACGTCAATTCATAGTTAAACCGGGTAGATATAACCGGAAATTCTTTGTTACAAGTTTCTTTGCTCGCATTTCTCGCTTGATGGAACTCTTCCAGTTCCATTTTTTCTAACCAAGTTTCATCTGCAAAGAATTAAATGCAATGTTAATCGCTATCTACTCTCCTCCTGATTACTCTTTCGTTTTTACCTCTCATTAACAATGTTTCTGTTTGTAATTCTTCGACACCCTGTACCCCTCGTATTCTATACATGCCATTGACCTTCTTATCCATATGTTTTATCAGTTGAATGATGTATTTTTATCAAAATCTTACATTGGAATTTTGAAAGAAGACCTTATTTAATCCAAAATACTGTTATGTACACATCCCTATTTAGCTGCCATACATAGAGTATTTCCTAGGAATCGAAATTCATCACCTTCTTTCTAAACGCCTCGCTTCAATTTCTTTAATTTTCAATAAGTTTCCACATTCAAAATTTGATGCTAAAATTAAATTAAGTAGCGTGCTGGTTTTAGAAATGTTTCAACATATCTTCCGCTCCAATAACATGGCATACATTGACGGCCAACAATAAGCACACAGTAAAATTACATTAAGTTGAATAAAACATTGTAGTTGAAAACATAGATAAAATTTTATAGGGTATTTGCTCGTAAAAACACAAAAAAAGAATAAAGAATTGTATTCTAACTCTCTCAATTATATTACTTTAGACCTTCCTGTACCCATGACATTTTTCAGAATGGATAATTGTGCATGTTTATTAGCTTAGAATTAGGAGATTAATTCACAGTTATTTTAGTGAAGTGTCGGATCAATTTCAGATTTCTTTAATTAATATCTGCACCTTAATTTTAGTTACCAATGTCAAGTTTAAAACAATGCTTACGTCATTGATAATTGCGTATTATTAAAAATCGGGAAAAATGAACTACCTTAGTAGCACGCAGTTTATCATTGACGTAAACACAGTTTCAAACTTGACGTTTCTAAATAAAATCGAACTATAGATATCTCTTCTAATAATATTTTATATTCTGAAAAAATATTGCAATTAAGGTAAGCTGTAATGAATAATAAACAAAATATATTTATTTTTTCTTATGAGCTGACCAGTTAATTTAATTAGTGTATTTATAGATATACCTGGTTTGAAATGATCACATTAATATGAATTTTATAGTTTAATAAACCACCCATAAACTTGTTGAGCTTCTTTTAAAAGCATTCCGTGATACAAAATCATGATTTAACATTATTATGAATATTATTATTAATTATATATATTTTCATTTGCATTTGATAAAGAAGTATTTTAATAATTATTCTTACTTACATTATACAATATTAATCTATATTATTGTTTCTTTTTCAACATTTAATTCAAATAACATGAAAGCGACAAGCCAGCGTCCAAGAATTTATTTACAATCAAATCATAGGTTACAATTTTTCAGCTATACACATTGCATTTTATAATAACACACCTACCTTGCGTCTATTTAATACTTATCAAGCATCCGCGATATTTTCTTATAGAAAGGATCTAATGTTGTGTAGTGAATTGTATAAATATATGTTGTGTTATGTATAGGTATATTAAGTTTTTAACAATGTTGCTATAATGTGTTATACGTATTTAATAATTTTACACACATAACAGCTGAAATATCATATGCAAGTGCTCGTTCATTTACGCGGAATTTTATTGAAAAAATACTGACATTCCTATAAAAAATGGCAAAAAAGAAGGAAAACGCTCCTAGCTAAATAAACCCTCGTTTAATTTTGATAAAATTTGGCGCTGCACTCAGCAGGAATTTAAATTACAATATTATCCTGAAGAGTCTGGTGTACTCAGTATTGTCAAAGATCTATATGGGGAACATTCATACATATATAGACGATCATATTATTATTATATAGATAGATTTTTATTATATGAGATATTATCAAAACTAACTTGAATTGCAATTCCTTTCATATTTTAGGTTACTTACTAGTGCATCCCTCACCCAGACCGTTGATCTACGGCAGAATGGACAACAGGAGAAGCAAAATAAAAAGAAATATTAGATGAAGCATTATCAAACATTATTATTCATTTTTACTATTAAAATTATAATTGCTGTGCTGTGACTAAGGATAAGACAAAATTTAGATCTTTCATATTTAACATAATATTTTATTTAAATCCGTTTTTTTTTTTTTTTGTAAATTACACTCGGACAGTGTGTCAGAATTCTCATACCAAACGTATATATTACATTCTCCTCAGTGGCGTCTCATATACTTCCTCCTCCTCTGTAAGTTGAGTGTTTATATATCTGTCATAGGGCTCTTTTCCATGCATGTATTTCAGGAATAGCAGTGAGAATCACGGGGATCCCTATGCAACTGTGAGGTTAGTAATACATCTAGCTTTTCTGAAGAACACTGATTGCATTGTGTATGATCTCGAGAGAGAATATACTAAAATTTTATTTACTTAATTGTTTGTTTTTTTCTAGCGATATTTAGTCAAGGCGTTCATCTCTGGCAGTTAGCATAAAGCTATCTGTGATAGACGGTATTTTTAATCAGCTATTTGTGATAGACCGTGTTTGATTGTTTTTTCTTGCGATATTTAGTCAAGGCGTTCATCTATGCCAGTTGACATACAGCTATTGTGGTAGACGCTACTTTTAATCTCAACAATGGCTAATTCATTAACCCGATCATAGGCTGTCTATTCTAGACACAAAACATTAAGATGATCTTAAATATTATTTAAAACCATTTTGTAAACTAATCCTGAAAGTGTTGTCTGTTTCATATTATTAACAGCATTCATACGCAAAACCGTACGCAGGATTAATTAATTCATAGATTGTTTTTTGTTTCAAAAGGTCGCTCACATCTTTTGCTGATGATTTTAAGTCATAAAATATTTTTAGATATAAAATTTTGAGAGCAAACTAACCATGGATATATAGTACCCAGCGCAAATTTTTCTATTTTTAATTACAATTTTCAGTTCTTGATTTTCTTATTTAAATATGTTTTTCAGTTTCTATTAATGTTAACTCAAAGTACAACGTTTGAAGTGTCGGCATGTAAAATATTTCAAATAAAGATTTATGTTAAATATTTTTTCTGATATTTTTTATAGTTAATGGTTTGATGCCTAGTGTTCTAGGGTTAACGATTTACCTCATAGATGAAGAAGTGAAATTATATCTTTCCAAATGGTATCTGTTTAGGTGAATATAACGACTTCAACTGGAATTGGAATCCGGTTCTCAGACTTCCAGTTCAGAGTTGTTTTTTTTCCATTACACTACCCGCGCATCCAAACTAAGAGCACTCGATATGCCTAAACGGTCACCCATCCAAGTACTGGCCAGATTCGACGTAGTGGTGACCGGTGTTTTAACGTGATATACTCGTAAACCACTGTCCGCAAGAGCATATATAATTTCTAAGACACAAATTGAAACCAACTAATTAATTCTGTACTCTTTGACAGTTTTTCTTTGTATAGAATTTAGTACCTTGTCGCACACATTTTGGAAAGGGTTACATTGTTTTCAACGAAACCGATAACACTTAAAAGGGAATAATTCCCATCATATCTGTTTGCATAAATTTTTAATTTTCCAATTCTTCACTTTCCAGCGCGTAATTTGAAAAAAGAAAAAAACTCATAACAGCAAGAAAAACCACCAAGTAAATGACAGGCTTCAAAGGAAGATATTACTCGCTGACGCGTGAAGTTTATAAGGGCTTCAGATGCAATTATAACACAATATCATAAAAGACTTGCCATATAATCCGATCTAACCGAGTAATTTCCTTTACAAAGTAATGATTATAAAAGTGACAGAAGCTTATAAGAAATATTTATATATTTATATCAAGTCACAGACCCTCTTAAGTTGCTTGTAATTTGCTTGCAATTACCTTGAGGTGGGTAATTTCAAATACCCAGATAGTTATTTAGTTCTTACCGAATTTAAAGTATAAAGATTGTTCATTATTAATATGAACTTGAAAAGAACATCAAATATTTATACTGCCACTTCAAAACAGGTTTATAAAAGAAAATGCTTTATGATTAAAGCGGTACTATTTCAAGTAAGGAATGCCATGAAATTGATACTGGGAAGAGAATCGTCAAGATCTATTATCAAATATACTTAAGCAGCGCAGGTATCACATTAAGCAAAATATTTTTTTTCATTTTATAACTATTTCGCTTTAAGCAAGGCATGACTGTCACTGGTGCGTAGGCGGTTACAGAGTGAGGAAAAACAGGGTAAAGGGGATACCGAAGAAAGTTTGGAAAGTATATACGATTTAGAGAGATGGATGAAAATTTACGGAGGTGGATGAGATTTAGAGAGATAGAAGATAGCAATTGACGTTGCATTTAATCTTTTGAGGATTGTGAGCAATGATGAGGTTGTGGAAAGGATGGAAACGAAAAGGAAATTAATGCTAAGCATCAGAAAGAGATAGCTAAATTTCTTGTGACATGCAATTAGGAAAGAGGGCTTAGAGAACCTGATACTAACAGGCTATATAAAGGGAAAAAGAGACAGGGAAAGCAGCGGATAACATATTTGAAGGGCCTGATTAGGTGGGTGACAGAAGGAGGGTTGTGTTGTGTAACAAGAGAAAGCGTGTGAAGAGCTACCAGGGTTAGAGAGACATGGAAAGTCATGATCGCCTACATGCTGAAAGGACAGAACACATAGAAGCAGAAGAAGCTACCAGGTAAATAAGTATACGGAAAGGTGTTCCACAGACTGGAAGTGCGAGTAAAGAAACTACTAGAGTAGAAGTGTGGGTAACATTTGACTATGTTGACGGTGAAAATGTGGGACTTAGATTACAGTCTAGTAGAAAGAGTAAATTCATATGGTCGGGGCACCAGTGAAAGAAGCTCTTCAGATCACAAGCCGTGAATATATTACCATAGTCGGTCAAAACTAGTGCGTAGTCACAAATGTTCGTAGTGTTTTCCAATAGATTCTTAAAGATGGGATTTCATTTAACATTTGAATGAAATTTATGACCTCTGTCCACAAACCGAAATTTAAATTCACTGCGTTTATCTTCAGGAGATATTTTAAATGACTTCACGTTAAAAGTGAAAATCGGAGAAATTGATATTAATTTTCTCAAATTTATACCTAGAAAGGATAAAGCGCAGTACAATGATTAAAACACTTATGAGTTTTTCATTGAAATAGCGTCATAACTGAGTGCCTTGATAAGGTGCCCCCCTACGAGGAATGGGCCCTTCCTCTCGTTATATATATATATATATATATATATATATATATATATATATATATATATAATGACCTGCGTGACTTTCTGAACGCAGTCAAACACGGTAGTTTGTGCCTTGCGCATTGTCGAATTCCCTGTTTTCGGACGGAGACTCATAACCCAGTCGAGGCTCCACCAAAGGGTAGTGTCTTGTCTGGGAAAATTAGACGTAAATTTTTGCCCGGGATATATGGGCCGAATTAACGACATTAACAAGGCTTTGTGCCATATTTTGTCTTCTGTTGGAAGGCAAATAAATACTGTCTTGTAGGCAGTTAAGGACGGCTAGTATGCCAGCTACTGGTCAGGCAAACAGCAGCGTAATTGTACCGTTCGGACTTACATATTTCTATTTAATTATTAGTAACACTTACTTTGTACATACGTTCTTGTTATACTAATACACTGTTTTCAACCTACCTCCCGTATTCTGCGTTTTACTTCCGAACACACCTGTCAATACAACTTAGCGGTGAAGTTTCGCCACAACCCCACAACAAATTGGTGACGAAGATTTGGGTAAATGTTTTACCACAACTAATTGGCGACGAAATGAAACTATTTGTTACAATATATAATATTTTGAGTGTCTGCTTGATTTATTTAACCATATATCAACTCCTTATGGGTCAATAAATGGTGAAATTTAGGAGCTTTTTAAGTAATAAAAATATGATAAATGCTGCTCTGCTTTCTCAGTTCAATACATGGTTGATGATACGCAGTTTTTATGAAAATACATGTTTATGTGAACAAAATAACTAGTGGTGACTATAGGCGTGTTTTCTGCTGTAGTTTTGATGAAATTATATTTTTAAAACTGTTTGATTTCTCTCAGAAAAATTGCATTATTTCCTGAAAGATCATGTGATCAAACCTTTCATTTTTTTTCATTTCTTTGCACTTAAATGTTTTAAAACTTTCTATGTGGCTGACTCTTTTAAACAGTTCAAATTAAATCGAAAGCTCATATTTCTACCTAAGAGCACTTTTCCGTATACTTGTTTACTTGATAGCTACAAACACCAAAATTTTAAATGCAACGTCACTTGCTATCTTCTATCTCTCTAAATCACATCCACCCCACTAGATCCCATCCATCTCTCTAAATCCTATATACCTTTCAATCTTTCTTCTGTATCCCCTTTACCCTGTAAGTTTTAAATATTTGAAAAAACAAGTAGTCCGTGATCGTTTGTCTTTGGAACCACAAATAAAGTAATTTATTTAATATATTTAAACAAATATTCTAAATACATGTGGGGGTTATATCTTACACTCTCACTGCTAATTACATGCCTAATCTTATCTTGATTTTAAGGCTAATAAATCAATAAACCTGGTTTTCTTAACCCGATTTTGAAGCAACCTTCCGAAATTTTACAAATCTCTACTTCATACTGCAGCATACTACTTTCTCAGGTGGAAGATATGTTCGTTAAAAAGCACACTACTGAATATTTTTATATATACGTTCTAGATGAAAAAGAAGCTTTGCGAATTTGATTGTGATTTTTTGTTAATGTCCAATTTCACAGATTCATTTTTACTACACAATTTTTCTTTTTTAGTTATGTTGAAATGTAATTTCGTTGGCAAATGAAGAATTCTAACTTAAAATCATGTATTACCTGAGAAAATTTAAAAGACGTTTTGAAAACATAACGAAAATCTTTCACATTTTTTCAAATTGTATATCTTCTAAGCGATTTTTCCTAGAATATGCCAGATGTCTGACTCAAAGCTAATCGGGCATTTAATCAAAAAAGAGTTCTGGTAATCGAAATATGTACTAGAATAAACGTCATCAGAATTTCAAATAGCGCTGTGCCTCAGAGCATTGATCTCAAAAGTAACCTTACAGCCAAAGCTATATCAGGTTCCAACGACTTTGAAAGTTATAAGAAAAATTGTCACTAAATCGAGCTCATGATATGCACGCACAAGACAGAGTTATTAAAGAAAGTTATATAAACACCCCCAAACTACGAGAGGTAAGGCAGAGTTCAAAGAAAGTCCTTAAAACTTCATACACTCAACGGCAGACATCAATTTGTAAGTAGCTTAGAAGCGAGTAACCAATTGTTTTACGCATGACAGGTTCGGTATTATTATTAGATATTCATATAATATATATGCATGTCAACATTGTGCAAAACGGCTGATTACTCTAACATTATAATAGATTAATGCTAACTATTTGTCAAGCAATCATTTTTAACTAATTCTTTAGCACTATTTACAAAATGTCCTCCTGAAATCAAAAAGCATGTTTGTGTCAGATTTTATTTCTAACCATCGATCAATTTTGCTATCTTTAGCGTGTGGACGCACACGTACACACTTCCATAAGAGATTATTGAAAAGCTCATATCTATTAAAACTTCCTATCACTCTAAGGTTTAAGTAAAATCGATCTGCCAGCGCCACAAGATATAAAAGCTTGATTCTATTTTTATAAGAAAGCCAAATCTCCATCACTGAAGTAGTTTAAACAGGTCCGTTGACGCAGAAACCGAAAATTTAATTCCTAACTCGAATCCATAAAGAAAGTCTTTGATTAAGTCGGCAATATCGATTAAATGTCGACATTTTATTTTACATAATGAAGAAATGAAATTATTGATTTTTACTCTAAGAAAATTAATTAAACTTTGTTGAGACGTGGAAACTTTCTGAAAAACGTAATCAGATTGACGGCCATGTCAAATCTGTAATTTTCATTTGCTTTTCTCTGGATTTTATTCGACAATAAATAAATACATTTCCATAGAATTAAGTGTTCCTTGAAGCAATTGCCGAAGAAAAATGTGCTAATTTTTTAAAAATTTTCTTTCTTTTCTTTGTGAATGCATCATTCTTTTGAAAAGTTAAATATTTAGCAGCAAAACGTCAAAGACAAAGACGTCAATGATTTTGATCATAATGACAGCGATGATAAGACAGAAAAATAGAAGACAATTACATATTACAGATATTTTGCAGGAGAAAAGTAGAACTATATTAATAATACGGATGCAAAGTGGGTGTAATGGTTAACGGGCAAGAATGAGACATCGGTGAATAGTGTTCGAGATCTAAACCAGTTCGGTGCATTCATTTTCGCACACTTATCCTTGAGAAAGTTAGGGATCCATCTCTTCTCACATCAGCTAGGTGTTAAGCAGTAGACTGTTTAGCCATGTTTTGTAAACAGTCTTGGAGAATGACAACTATGATTTCCAATCTGGTTGGACATTTTGTAGCAAGACCGTCATGTAAAAAACTACTTGCTACGGGAACCACAGCTTCCTCTCCGAGCGTTTTGAGAACAATGATTCCATTTTACTTAGTGTTGGACTACTTCATGCTGCATATAAATGAGTGAGTCAATAATAATAATAATAATAATAATAATAATGATGATGTGAAAATCTAATAAACGTTTGGAAGTGTATAGACCAAGGTGTTACTGATATTTGCCAAAATACGACGCCATTATAGAAATCCCACTTGATAAATGCAAAACCAGAAAAACAAAAAACAATAATTACCAGGGAGATTGTTCGGATGTCACATCTAGCCGCCGAATGAAGAAGTACTGGACCTTACATACAAATGTGTACAGGTTGGTTTTTATTATTATTTAAAATTTCTTTGCGCAAACATGCAACAAGAAAAATTCTTGTAGAACAGATTTATTTAGAACGAAATGACATCAGTAGTATTCTAAATGGATAATGGATAATGTCTGATTTTATATTTATAAAAAAAGACAAAGTAAAGATCATTAGTTAAAAAAGACAGCGACTGACATAGTGCTGCATTTATATTTTGAATGGGACCACTATGAATTAATTTAAAATAAAATCTGTTTTTATCGATTTTGAAGACTGGTCTTGCTTGAGTTAGATATAATAAATGCTAATCTACAAAAGTTATTCCCATGAAATATTTTGCCTTCATTTTATGGAGGAGGCCACCGTACATAGTTATTGTATTTACTGTTTCAGTCTCATCACCTATAAAAATTTCGCATCGTTTTTCCTGCTTGAGCATCGTTCTCGAAAATGGATGTTGCCAATATCTAGTTTGGTGACTTGAAATATTGATGATTCAGTTCAGTGCTGTTACGTTAGAGAAACTCATACAGCTGTACAATTTCTAATATTAGTTTCTTCAATGCCTGCTTTTTTAATGATGACAGCGATGCTACATCTTTAGTCGCGATTTTCTTTGATATACAAGCAGCATAATTTCTTGTACGTTGAGTGATTTCTTCGTTTTCTTAATACACTTCAAATGTATACCTGCCAATTTCTGAAGGGGGATAGTTACTAAATAGCCAATATTATTATTATTATTATTATTATTATTATTATTATTATTGTGTTGTCATTTTTCATCATATTTCGATTTCTGCTATGGTCGCACTATCAACCAAGTCTGCGGAAAGACGTACGACAGGTCGTGGTGTGTTGTTATGGGTCAATTTTATGTTTTTTCTATATCCCCTATCATCCCTAGCGTTACATAGGCAAAGTTCTCTATAGTATTTAACAAGACAATTTTTTGTATATCTCTTAAGCTGGGGTTTCCAGCAATTCTTTCAATGTGTTGTTTTATTCCATTTTTTATCATTCCAAGTGCACCTACTATTACTGGCACGATTCTTGCTTTCAATTTACACATTTTTCTATTTCAATTTCCAGGACTTTATATTTTGACAGTTTTTAGAATTCCTTGGTTGCTATGTTACAATCCGCTAGACAAGCCCTATCTATTAACAGGCAAGTTTTTTTCTTTCTGGTTTTTAACAATAATGTCCGGCCTATTTGATTCAATTTTTCTGTCTGTGTAGATGGTGTAATCACATAGAATAGTGACATATTCTATTTCTGTAACCGGTGCTAGGTGCTGTTTATACCAGTGTTTGTTTACATATTTTACATAGTGTTTGCACATTGTCCAATGTAAATATTGCCCCACTCTATCGTGACGCTTTTTATATTCATTTAGGGCAAGTACAGAACATCCTGAGATTAGATGATCTATTGTTTCTTGGTATTTATTACAGAACCTGCATTTTAGATCCACATTATTATGTATAATGTGCCCCAGAAATCAAAGGAAATAAAGTTCTGAAAGTTCCTTCTTCTTCTTCTACTTCTTCTTGTTCTTGTTCTTGTTCTTCTTGTTCTTGTTCTTCTTCTTCTTCTTCTTCTTCTTCTTATTATTATTATTATTATTATTATTATTATTATTATTATTATTTTTATTATTATTATTATTATTATTATTATTATTATTATTATTATTATAATTATTATTACAACCTTTCGATTTTTGATATGTCACACTACCTTCCAAATCTTCAAGAAGACCTAAGACAGTCATATTTTGTTATGGCTGCATTTCATGATTTGTTTACTTATCTCTCATAACATCGCTAGTGTTACGTCAACAATGTCATTCTTAATGTGTTGGCTTTAATTATCAAAACAATGCTTTCTTTTTCTATTAGGCTGGGATTTCCAGGAATTTTTTCAATGTGTTGTTGTGTTCTTATTGTTTAACATTCCAAGAGCATCTACTAAAATTCATATTATTCTTGTTTTAGTTTCTACATTTTTTCTATTCGATTTTCAGGTCTTTGTACTTCAATATTTTTTCAGCATTCTTTGTTTGCTATGATACAGTCGCTTAGAATGTCATATCAATTATTTTTTTCTTTTCAAATTTAGACAGTTGTTACAAACTTCCTGTGAAGATCGTTTAATCCAACAGAAATGTGATGTCGTCTATTTCTGTAACCGGTACTGTGTGATGTTCATACCGGTGTTTGTGAACATTTTTCCCAAAGTGATTGCACCTTGTCCAGTGCAAATGATTCGCCACTCTATCATGATGACTCATTTGGCGCAAGAATAGAACATCCTGAGATTAGATGGTCTGTGGTTTCCTGGTATTTTCGTAGAACTTGTATTTTGAGTACACATGTATAATATTTAGTTATTATTATTATTATGTCATTTTTCATCATATTTCGATTTCTGCTTTGGTCTCACTACCAACCAAGTCTGCGGGGAGACCTAAGGCAGGTAGTGGCGTGTTGTTATGGCTCCATTTCATGTTTTTCTATCTTCCCTATCATCCCCAGCATTACATAGATAAAGTTTTCCTTAGTGTACTTAATAAGACAATTTTTTGTATATCTCTTAAGCTGGGGTTTCCAGGGATTCTGTCAATGTGTTGTTTTGTTCCATTTTTTATCATTCCAAGTTCACCTACTATCACTGGCACAACTCTTGTTTTCAATTTCCACATTTTTTCTATTTCAATTTCCAGGTTTTTATATTTTGACAGTTTTTCAAATTCCTTGATTGCTATGTTACAATCCGCTGGACAAGCCATATCAATTAATAGAAAAGTTTTCTCCTTCTGGTTTTTAACAATAATGTCTGGCCTGTTTGCTTCAATTTTTCTGTCTGTGTAGATGGTGTAATCCCATAGAATGGTTACATCTTCTATTTCTGTAACCGGTGCTGGGTGATGTTCATACCAGTGTTTGTTTACAGCTTTTCCATAATGTTTGCACATTGCCCAATGTAAATATTGCCCAACTCTATCGTGGCGATTTTTATATTCATTTGGGGCAAGCACAGAACAGCCTGAGATTAGGTGGTCTATTGTTTCTTGGTGTTTATCACAAAACCTGCATTTTGGATCCATATTATTATGCATAATATTTGCCTGAAAGTTTCTCGTGAAAAGACTTTGGTCTTCTGCTGCAAGAATAAAGCCTTCAGTTTCAGACTTTAATCCAGATGCACGTAACCATCGATGAGTATTAACTTTGTCAACATTGGATTTATTGGCATGTTCTGGATATTGGCCATGCAGAGGTTTGTCTTGCCAGCGCTGTTTCATCTGTTCAAGAGCTTTATCTTTGGCTTTCAGTTTCATATTCTTTGCCGCAATAGTTGGTTCTTGGCTTCTGTTTTGCTTTTCTACAGAATCTACTAACTGTAATTCTTGTTTGTATTTACTGCCTTCTTTTATTATTGAATATTTTTTTCTTTTTTTCTTCATGTTGCCTTACTAATTGTATCATCCAATCCTTTGTTGTTTCTATGTATGTTAGTAAGCCAATAGTTGTTGTCTTGTATGACAATTCCAGCTGAATAAGACCCCTTCCACCTTCTTTACGGGGTATGTATAGACGGTCTACATCAGCCTTCGGATGATGCATCCTATGCTTAGAAAGAAGCTTTCTTGTTTTAGCATCCATTCGCCTGATGTCGTTTAGAGTCCAGTTTAAGATGTTAAAGCTATATTGGACAACTGGGATTGCAAGGCTATTAATGGCCATAACTCTGTTCTGTGAATTTAATTCAGTTTTTAATATCATTCGTAGCCTTCTATAGTACTCTTTACGCACTATTTCTTTCATTTTTTCTGGTGAATGTTTTCGCTCTCATTTACACCTAGGTATTTATAAGCTTCTTCTGGTTTCAATTCTTTTATTGTTACAGCAGGGTCTAGGCTAATTGAGGATGTTTCTTGTATTGATCCACGTAAAACTGTAGCTTTAGCACATTTATTCAAATTAAATTTCATTCCAATGTCTTCGCTGAAGCATTTTACAGTTTGCAGAAGACCTTCCAGTTCATTATCATTCTTAGCATATAACTTTAAGTCATCCATGTAAAATAGATGGCTTATTTTCTTTTGGCCTATTTTATAACCACATTCTGTCTTATTAAGTTGACTGGTTAGTGCTATTAATGATATGCAGAATAGTAAGGGAGATAAAGAATCACCTTGAAATATACCTCTTTTGATGTTTATTTCATCAGACTTATAGGTTCCATTTATATGATTGAGGTAAAGGGTTGTTTTCCATATAGACATGCACTATTTGATGAAATTGATGATGACGGGCGATATCTTGTATATATGTAAAGTCTTTAAAATCCAGTCATGTGGCACACTATCGAATACCTTTCGATAGTCTATCCAGGCTGTACTAAGATTTTTCTTTGTACTGTAGCAGTTTTCCAGGACCATTTTGTTAATCAGCAATTGGTCTTTACAACCATAACAGCCACGTTTGCACCCTTTTTGTTCAAGCGGTATCATGTCATTTCTTTCTAAGAATAAATATGTCTGTTTTGTAAAAATAGATGTTAATAGTTTATATGTTGTCGGAAGACATGTAATTGGTCTGTAGTTTTTCGGGTTTTTTGTGTCACCATTCTTGGGTAGAAGAAATGTAATTCCTTTGGTCATCCATGCAGGAATTTTAGTGGGATCGTCAACCATTTCTTGAAGTTCTTTGGCTAGTTTTTATGTGCTGCATTTAAATAATATAGCCAAAAGTTAGGAATTTTATCTATGCCTGGGAATTTCCAATTGTGTGTTTTTTTTAGTGCAAATTTAACATCATCTTCTGTAATAATAATAATAATAATAATAATAATAATAATAATAATTATTATTATTATTATGTCATTTTTTCATCATATTTAGATTTCTGCATTGGTCTCACTACCAACCAAGTCTGCGGGGAGACCTAAGGCAGGTAGTGGCGTGTTGTTATGACTCCATTTCATGTTTTTCTATCCTCCCTATCATCCCCAGCATTACATAGATAACGTTTTCCTTAGTGTGTGGGCTATACTTAATAATACAATTTTTTGTATATCTCTTAAGCTGGGGTTTCCAGGGATTCTTTCAATGTGTTGTTTTGTTCCATTTTTTATCATTCCAAGTGCACCTACTATCACTGGCACAACTCTTGTTTTCAATTTCCACATTTTTTCTATTTCAATTTCCAGGTCTTTATATTTTGACAGTTTTTCAAATTCCTTGATTGCTATGTTACAATCCGCTGGACAAGCCATATCAATTAATAGACAAGTTTTCTCCTTCTGGTTTTTAAAAATAATGTCTGGCCTGTTTGCTTCAATTTTTCTGTCTGTGTAGATGGTGTAATCCCATAGAATGGTTACATCTTCTATTTCTGTAACCGGTGCTGGATGATGTTCATACCAGTGTTTGTTTACAGCTTTTCCATAATGTTTGCACATTGCCCAATGTAAATATTGCCCAACTCTATCGTGGCGATTTTTATATTCGTTTGGGGCAAGCACAGAACAGCCTGAGATTAGGTGGTCTATTGTTTCTTGGTGTTTATCACAAAACCTGCATTTTGGATCCATATTATTATGCATAATATTTGCCTGAAAGTTTCTCGTGAAAAGACTTTGGTCTTGTGCTGCAAGTATAAATCCTTCAGTTTCAGACTTTAATCCAGATGCACGTAACCATCGATGAGTATTAACTTTGTCAACATTGGATTTATTGGCACGTACTGGATATTGGCCATGCAGAGGTTTGTCTTGCCAGCGCTGTTTCATCTTTTCAAGAGCTTTATCTTTGGCTTTCATTTTCATATTTTTTGCCGCAATAGTTGGTTCTTGGCTACTGTTTTGCTTTTCTACAGAATCTACTAACTGTAATTCTTGTTTGTATTTACTGCCTTCTTTTATAATTGAATATTTTTTCTTTCTTTCTTCATGTTGCCTTACTAATTGTATCATCCAATCCTTTGTTGTTTCTATGTATGTTAGTAAGCCAATAGTTGTTGTCTTGTATGACAATTCCAGCTGAATAAGACCCCTTCCACCTTCTTTACGGGGTATGTATAGACGGTCTACATCAGCCTTTGGGTGATGCATCCTATGCTTAGAAAGAAGCTTTCTTGTTTTAGCATCCATTCGCCTGATGTCGTTTAGAGTCCAGTTTAAGATGTTGAAGCTATATTGGACAACTGGGATTGCAAGGCTATTAATGGCCATAACTCTATTCTGTGAATTTAATTCAGTTTTTAATATCATTCGTAGCCTTCTATAGTACTCTTTACGCACTATTTCTTTCATTTTTTTATGGTGAATGTTTTCGCTCTCATTTACACCTAGGTATTTATAAGCTTCTTCTGGTTTCAATTCTTTTATTGTTACAGCAGGGTCTAGGCTAATTGAGGATGTTTCTTGTATTGATCCACGTAAAACTGTAGCTTTAGCACATTTATTCAAATTAAATTTCATTCCAATGTCTTCGCTGAAGCATTTTACAGTTTGCAGAAGACCTTCCAGCTCATTATCATTCTTAGCATATAACTTTAAGTCATCCATGTAAAATAGATGGCTTATTTTCTTTTGGCCTATTTTATAACCACATTCTGTCTTATTAAGTTGACTGGTTAGTGCTATTAATGATATGCAGAATAGTAAGGGAGATAAAGAATCACCTTGAAATATACCTCTTTTGATGTTTATTTCATCAGACTTATAGGTTCCATTTATATGATTGAGGTAAAGGGTTGTTTTCCATATAGACATGCACTGTTTGATGAAATTGATGATGACGGGCGATATCTTGTATATATTTAAAGTCTTTAAAATCCATTCATGTGGCACACTATCGAATGCCTTTCGGTAGTCTATCCAGGCAGTACTAAGATTTTTCTTTGTCTTGTAGCAGTTTTCCAGGATCATTTTGTTAATTAGCAATTGGTCTTTACAGCCATAACAGCCACGTTTGCACCCTTTTTGTTCAAGCGGTATCATGTCATTTCTTTCTAAGAATAAATATGTTTGTTTTGTTAAAATAGATGTTAGTAGTTTATATGTTGTCGGAAGACATGTAATTGGTCTGTAGTTTTTCGGGTTGTTTGTGTCACCATTCTTGGGTAGAAGAAATGTAATTCCTTTTGTCATCCATGCAGGAATTTTAGTGGGATCGTCAACCATTTCTTGGAGTTCTTTGGCTAATTTTTTATGTGCTGCATTTAAATAATATAGCCAAAAGTTAGGAATTTTATCTATACCTGGAGTTTTCCAATTGTGTGCTTTTTTTTAGTGCAAATTTAATATCATCTTCTGTAATTCCAGACCATGTCTGTTCGGGTTTATTCTTCATTCGTTCTATCTCCTGCGTAATCCAATGTACTTCCTTGCTAGGTTCTTTAGGGCAAGCCCATATCTTTTCCCAGAACTGTGTGACTTCTTCCATTCTGGTGGGTACTGTCACTTCAATTCTTTTTTTTACCTATTTCCCTGTAAAATCTCTTTGTATCAGTCTGAAAGATCTTGTTTTGTCTGTAAAATTTTGCTCTTTTTTCATAGCGTCTTATTCTTTGAGCCTTCAGTTGGATTTTTTGCTTTATTTTTTCTTTATTTGATAAGACGTC
>JBBBDQ010001317.1:1620000-1770000 GCA_037127315.1 Ascarosepion bandense
TCCGTACCAGAGCTTTTTCGGTGAACAATTTCTATGATAGCAACAGAAGAATATTAGGTCTTATGGTGGAATAACGGATTTGATAGACATTGTAGCAGTTAATAGAGATGGTGGCAGAGATTAATCCGTATTAATGTGCTTACACGGCTTTTGCTTTTCACCAGCTGAAAGATTGTGTGAAAAACAGAGTAACGGTTAAGTGTTAATAGCAAGCAGAGAATAGAAAACTGAGATAGAGAGAAAAACAAGTTGAATAAAAAAAGGAGTACGAATAATTAAGGCTTAAACTGAATCACTGTAAAAGGAAATCTACCACATGTGGTCGAGTAATTGATCAAAGCAAAAATCGATCAAAATCAAAACGATGTCAAATTCAAACGAGTGAAACTAACAAAATAGATTAATAGATTAAATGATCGTATGTAATCAAATTTTATCAAAATAACATGATATATATATATATATATATATATATATATATATATATATAGTAATATTTTTATTCTAAATTTATTATAAAAACATAGTTAACTGCAACACATGAGCTGTTGTGTTTCGATACTATCTTATTACCATTTCGTCATTTCTTTTCACAGCCTGACGAGGTGCTAATAAGATAGAACCGAAACACAACGGCTCTTGTGTTGCAGTAAACTGTTTTACTTATAAATGTATAATAAAAATATTACCATATGTCATGCATTAAGTATCTAACAAACTTAATAAACTAAATCACTACAAACCCATAAGTTTCTAATACTTCGAATATATATATATATATATATATATATATATGTGTGTGTGTGTGTGTGTGTGTGTGTGTGTGTGTGTGTGTGTGTGTGTGTGTGAAAATCAGTCGGAAAAATTTATAAATCGATCGGTGATATTTTATTTCGTGAATATGTGAAATATTCAGTTCATCAGATTTAACTTTTTACAAAAAATGAATGAGTTCGAATTATTCAGATGAAGGAACAGTAGCGGGGGTGGGGGAAGAAAGAAACCGTTTGGTTGAGAGAGAGGGAGAGAGAGAGAAGTTTTACAATGCTGAAATTTAAACGCATGATTACAATAGTGATTTTACAAAAAAAAAAACAGACGATAAGATTACCTTGGATTTAAATTTTCTAAGGGCTGAACATTTTCAGAGGCAAGACAGTAAATTTAGGTACCAAATGTTAAATAATTAAACTGATTTATGACATTCTATGTTAATTTCGACGACAAAATATTCTAAACTTCGTCTTATGAATATGATTATTTTGATTTTATGAAAATAATATTAATATCAATCTTTTGATTAATCTTTCAATCAGTATGAAACAATTTGGTGATAAAATAATACCTGATATAATATAAATATAATAACAATAAAGAATTAATAATAATACTTGTATTTATTATTATTTTTATTATTATCAGCATTCCTATCACAACCATTAAAAATAACATCAATAACAATTAAAAAAGATTAATATTGGAATAATAATGACAATAATAATAATTATAATAATAATACAAATAAAAATATAAATCAATAATAAAACAATTTTTTTATCAAAAACAAAAGAGGTTTTTAAAATTACCGAGATTTAGAATGTATAAAACTTATAAAGGGGAAATGTACGAGTGTTTTACGAAAACATTGGAGGGCAGTTTTAAGAGACGTAAATTATATATCTGTTTGCATATTGTTATGATCGAAGGGTCACAGAAAGGACTCGGATATAAAGTTGAATATCATATTCCAGGAAACTGTAGGACAAAGGAAAACGTGGACTGGAGAGTGCTTCCTCTCGCAGAGTCTTCACTCACTCATTCACTCACTCTGTTGCTACTACTCAATGACTCTCAGTCAGAGTTCGTAGCCATATTATAAAGGTGTGGAAGAGTTCATTTGTATGTATGTCCCCAAGATACCCGCCTCCCAAGCCTTTTACTCTGTAAAAGCGTTTATTATTTCCCTGAAATTTAATACCTTTTCTTTTTTGGATTGATTGTTAAAGGCTCGGTAGATCACCTCTTTCTCAAAGTTCTTCTTTGTTCGGGCGTATGTTGCGGGGGTTCGAGGTCAAATGTGTCGTAAATGGTCTCGGTAGGTTCTTCCACTTCATCCTGTGTGATGTTAGACTTTATTTTATGCCATTTTTAATTCGATTAGTGTGTCTTTTGTGGGTATGTCTTGGTCTTTTTATTATATACACCATTTTGCCGATCCTTCTAGTGATCTTTCCCTCTTCCTAATACGGCATATTTTTTGAGAACTTTAAAGAAGATTTTCTGACCTATGAGAAATCGTTTTTGGGACTTTTTTTGGTCTTACGTATTTTTGACTATTGCGGAATTAATTTGTCAAACACAGATCTCACCTTTCTGGCAAACATGTTTTCTCCCGGTGCGCCAGTTGAAGGTGTATACGGGTACGGCGATATGCGATAAACTTGTAAAATCTGCTTTAATACTATGTCGATAGGAGTTCCTTGAGCTTTTTTAAATGCTCTTTTAAGCGTGTCCATGAACTTCTCTGCTTGTCCATTTGATCTGTTGAAATGAGTCAGAAATAGTTCTGATGTTAATATAGTTTTTATTTTTTCAAAAGCTGACTGACACTCAGTTGTCTAGTTCCATTTTTTTTTCTTTTTTTAACAATTTATTCAGTGGAGCGCGTAACTCGTTCATGTTTTTTATGAATACTTAGTAATAAGTAGCAAGTCCAAGAAAACATTGGAGCTCGTTGATATTTTTAAAGAAAGCATATTTTGATAGCTTCTGCCCACTGTGGGTCAGGCCGTTTTCCATTCTTGCTAATGATATGCCCGAGATACCTTATTTCATTCATATAAATATCACATTTCGATTCTTTTATCTGGAACCCGAAATTTTGAATTCATTCAAAAACTTTCTGGATCTGTTTGCAATGTTCCTCGGTAGATCTGCTCGCTCTTACAACGTAATCCATGTAGGCACACGCGAAATCAAAACCACCCAGCATGGTATCTATGACGTGCTGAAATATATATCCCGAATGCTAATCTATCAAACTTGTATAAACCCCTGTGGGTAATGATACAGAGAAGTTTTGTGCACTTCTCCTCAAAAGGGATTTGCAGGCATGCACCGCTTAAGTCCAATTTGGAAAATATTTCCCCACAATTTAGTTTATTAAATAATTCCTCCGGTGTGGGGAGGGGGAAATGGTAATCTTTTAGAGCCGAGTTGAGGCCCGTTGAGAAATCTGCACAGACACGAATTTGGTTGGACTTTTTTCTTACATATACAGCGGGAGCAGCCCATTCGCTAAGAAAACTTTTAATTCGTCTTTCAGGTCTTAGGCATCTGTTGCCATATTTTCCACCTTTTGGCAAAGATTGGTTGGTCTCACAACTTAAAACGCTCCATCCAGTCAGTTCTAAAAATAAAAATTACAGAGTTTTTATGGATGAAAACGTTTAGTTTCTTTGTAATGCCATTTAGTTTTACAGGAAGCCTTAGCTCACCTTCAAATTTGATTTTCTCTCTTGTTACGGCATGAGCTATTTTGTTTACTTTTTTTATCGTTGTTTTTTTTATTTCTTCTGAGTGTGAGCATTAATAATTGAGGGATCCGAGCCAGAATCTAGTTGAAGCTTAACTGTCTTGTTTAGCATGTTGACTACGACGTATTTTCATAGATTCTGATCTACTTTTTCATTTGATCTAGTTTGTCTGACTCTGTTTCTTGTGTTCCTTTTGTTTCTACAGTGCGCCCCTTTGTGGCCAATTTTGGCACAATCCTTACATGTCTTGTTTCGGTAGAAGCAGTCTGCCGCCCAATATAGTCCAACACACCGCCCGCGTGGGCTTGTGGATAATTTTTATTTCTGATAGGGTCGTCTACTTTTAGATTGTGAATGGGCATACTCTTTGCTTTCTTTACCTATTCCAGGGAAGTAATTTTTTGGCTTGTACTTAATTCTTCTAACATACGTTATGCCAGATTCCTTGAGGTTTTTGGAATCGCTTTTAACACTGATTACTCGCTAGCAATTTTCAGCCAGTTTTGCAGTGTGAAAACTGGTTAATTAAGTATTTGAAATCGTCGGCTGACTATTCTGCCCATCGAAAATCGTCACAGTACTTATTTCCAATGCACGCAAATTTAAGTTAATCTTCGTCATCCGGCTTTGACAAATTGAAACACTTCCATCTTTTGTGGAATAGTGTTGTATTAGAGCTAAATATTCAAACAAATGTATTATTGCTTCATATAACCCTAATGCACTTGGTTTGTTTCAGAAGAATGTAATTGCAGAACTTATTATGTTCCGCTGTTCCAACTTTCTCAAAAGAAGGCGAACTTTTTTTAGCGTTCGACCAATCCTGACAGTCTACCGTAAAAAGATCTTCATATCTTCTATAGAAAGCTTCAAATTTTTTATCTACTTCAGAAATGTCTCTATCGAATTCCAAATTGTGTTGTGAGAAAAATGCAGTGTTGTTTTCACTAAATTCCTTTTTACTTAATGTTTTTAGAAGTAATTCTTCTTGTTTTTGGTTTTCAAGGAAAAGCTGTTGTTCCTCTCTCTGCTGTTGTTGTTGTTGTTCTTTTTGCAGTAGAAAAAACTTTCCTCCAACATTCGTTGCTGCTGTAGTATAAGTTCCGCAGTCTTCTGTTGTTGATCAAACTGTGCCTTCATAATCTGAACAATGATTGCTTCAAAGTCCTCAATAATGTCTTCATATACATGTTTTCAGAGAAAAGAATACGGAATTTAGTCAATTTTTCTTCTTTAAGTGATGTGAAGAAAATAAAAAATAATATATGTCCCTTAATATTTCTCAGATCTGTCTGGTGATAACTGTAATTTTTTTTATTATTAATACAGTCCGGGTGCTTCTATTTTTTCTCTAAGAAAGAAAAACCTGCATAATCAACCACACTGCAAAACAGAAAACATATTTTTCTTCCTTTTTTCCTGTGTGGTTGAGGGAAACGAATGACAATGAAATGCTGTTGATTATAGTAAATAGGGCTCAAGAAAAAAATCTGACTTACAGTTTTCACTAGTAAGTATTTTAGAGTTGTTGGTTTCACCAAAAAAAATGGATATTTTTTCTATGCTTTTCCCTTCTATCTAATATATTCGACGTCCGAATTTGTGCTTTTTTTGTATTTACGTTGCCTGTAATTCGGTTTGTGTGTCCTTTGTTTTGTTTTTTTCTTGTTTTTTTTTTTTGTTATCCGTGGTGTTTAACATACAACTTTTGTAGGCGAAACTTTTTTTTCGTGAAAATTTGAGATTTCCCTTTGTGGTTCGAATATTTCTCGTCGCCAGTGTTAAGGCGTAAGATTTTTGTGCAATTTTTTAGGTAGAGGTTTCTATTTCTGGTTCGAGGATTCTTTGTCTTCAGTGTTATGACCGAAGGGCCATAGAAAGATAACAGGGACTCGGATATAAGGTTGAATAGTATATTCTCGGAAAACGTAGTACAAAGGTAAACGTGTACTGGAAAGTACTTTCTCTCGCAGCGTCCTGACTCACTCATTCACGCTTTCTGTGGCTACTACTCAATGACTCTCACACAGAGTTAGTAGATATAATAAAAAGGTGTGGAAGATTCCATTTGTAGGTAGGTTCTCTCAATACATAAATACCACTTACATGCACATCCGCTCACTTGTAATCACGTACATGCACATATATATATATATATATATATATATATATATATACAAATAAACTTGCACACCTTCACATATATATATATATACGTGAGCGTTCATAAATCATGGTTGATGGTAAAATCAGTTATTGCAAATCGCCTGAAGACACTACTTATGGTAAAATTGGGTGGCCTAATAACTCATTAGAAATGGAATATATATATATATATATATATATATATATATATATATACTAGCATATATTTTACCCACATACATTGAAACATAAGCATATACATGCAGGCATTTACATCTGCACATACACACACGTTTATCTACATGCACATACATACTAGTATATATATATATATATATATATATATATATATATGTATATATATATATATATATATATATGCATTCTAGGATAAGGCTAATAATGATGAAATAAATTAACAATTATATTTATCATAATGTTAGTGCAACTAACATTAAAGTACAACTTAATTAAAAAGTAATATTTTTTCATAATCATTTCACTCCAAGTAAGACAGTTTTACTACCACTGGTGCACAGAGGGTTACATAAAATAGAGTGATGAGAAAGCGGAACAAGTTATAGGGGATATCAAAACATGGGTAAGAGAAGTATGTGAACACTGGTGTGAAGAGGGCTGCATGTAGTAGAGTAGAATTGGTTTCACTGTAAAATAGTGGGAACTAGTTGCTAGTCTAGTAGCTCGAATAAATTCATAAAGAGGAGGCACTAGGGAATTAAGCTAATCGGAGCAAAAACCGTGAAAGTATTTGTAGAAGAGAGAGACAGACCTTATTACGTAGATGAAAAAGTATCTGGAGCTGACCTACAATGTCGGGATCGATCCCATTACAGATTCTCCGTTGAATTTTGTGAAGAACCCCCAGATGAATATCAGGGGCACCTGACCAGATGTGGCAGTAGAATTTGGGGCGTTAAGAAATTTGTGGACGTTAGGAAATTCTCAACCGAATTAACATTTTAAGTATGAATTTTATTTTACTATGGAATTTTAAATCTGTTCTTCTGTCTGCACTTGAAGAAGAGTTCATTTCTTTTGTAAAATAGTTCACGAGGATATATATATATTTCATTATTTTAACTTTTTCCTTCATGCATATACTGCATCTGTTCCTGAAGTTGGTAGTTTGTGCCAAGCTGATTATCTTCCATTTAATTTGTTGGGCAATAATATTTTACCGTCGAAATTAACA
The DNA here is from genome assembly GCA_037127315.1 of Ascarosepion bandense. Classification (NCBI taxonomy): domain Eukaryota; kingdom Metazoa; phylum Mollusca; class Cephalopoda; order Sepiida; family Sepiidae; genus Ascarosepion; species Ascarosepion bandense. The sequence continues at coordinate 1,626,895 of JBBBDQ010001317.1, forward strand.
TAGATCTAACAATCCAGTTTATCTATTTAAAATATGTTCCCTAAATTTACTATCCTGCATTTAAAAATGTTCAACCCTAACAAAGTTTCAATCAAAAGTCATCTTATCGCCTGTTTTTTTTCGTGAAATCACTATTATAACTATGACATTAGCGTTGTAAATCTCTCTCTCTCTCTATATATATATATATCTATATATATATATATATGCAGAGAGAGAGAGAGAGATACATTTACTTACAGGTTGCGAGGGATGGAGTGTGATCTAAATTACGGAATCCCATGATATTCTTTTTTAATCATATCACCCCCAGCAAGGCGGTGACGCCACTGATGCGCATGGGGCTACTTAAGAGTAGAATGATTGGAAAAAAGAAAGCCGGAAACCACATCCTAAACAGGAAACTAGGGATGAGCCTCTTCACCTGTTCAGAGGACGTGGGTGGAGTGTGAACCGGGCGACAGTTAAGTCTATCTACTCCAATTGAGAATAAAAAAAAGAGAAAAGAAAAAAAAGTGAAAGAAGTTTGGAAAAAAAAGAAGCCGGGAACCACATCCTAAACAGGAAACAAGGGATGAGCCTCTTTACCTGTTCAAAAGGCTAGGCATAAAAATCAGTTTTAAGTTAATGTGCGGGCTGGAAATGTAGGTGACTGTCTGGTAGGTCCATATGTTCTCCCAGGACGTTTTATAGTAGCTGTCTACACGAACTTTATTTTGAATACACTTCCAGACCTGCTAGAAGATGTACTTCAGCTAGTACGAAGACGCATGTGCTTGATGGGTGATAGGGCTCCAGCACATTTTAGTCACACTGTATGCGATGTACTGGCTGATATCCCCCATGAAATATTGATAGGAGATGACTGATTCTATTGTCTATAAGTTTCCTTGACCCAAATCTATTGGATTTTTATCTGTATGTTCACTTAAAACACTTGGTTTATGCAGCCGACATTAATAACGAATATATCTATAATCAACGTGTCATAGGGGTTACGAAAGCATTAGACACCGTGTTAAGGTATTTAAAAGGGTCTGTCAGTCAATAATCTGGGTACATCCGTGTCTAGGTAAACGGTGAATATTTTGAACCTTTGTTATGAGTAGGAGTGTTGAGATAGAACGATAATCTTTTGGAAATATGTTTACATGAACCTTGTTTTGGAGTCACGAAACCCCGCCCCCAAATTTGTAAAAATATTTTGGGATTGTATCTTGAACAGTACATTCAACAGTATCTACCATAAACTTTAAACTTAAGTCAAAAAAGAAGAATTTGTGGAAATATCATTATTTTGATAAACCACACACGCATATATATACATATATATATATATATATGTGTGTGTGTGTGTGTGTGTGTGTGTGTGTGTGTGTGTGTGTGTGTGTGTGTGCAATTAAAAAATTACTGCGGATCATGTTCACGTGTGCTTCCTAAAAATCATCGACACAACAAATTTTATCACCATTAATATAAGTTTGTCTTCTGAGAATAATCTTGTCCTCTGAGAATAATCTTGTAAAACACCGAAAATAGTTTGTTAGAAAAAAAAACAGAGGTTTCTTCCTTGGTGATCATCAATTTAACGTGAGGACACTGATTAGAGAAGGAGGAATCATCGTTGATATGAATAAATAGACATAATTTAACTGTGTTGTTAAATGATATATCTTTGAATAAATATATGCTAATTAGGGTGCGATGAGTAAACTGTCGCAATGCTATTTTATTTTTTAATTTTGCGCATGCACGTTGATCGTTCTTGATGCTGTCGACTGCACAGTATAGCAGGTTCACTTGGGTACCGTTTGTGAGAAAAAGTGTGCCATGACACCTATTCTCTCCGCTGGAAATTTGAAACAGCTTGCTGTACTGCTTAGCTTTCGAGCCGGAATCTCCAATGCGAACGTTTCAAAATATTTCAGTGTCAGTCTAAGGACACTGCAGAGGATTCTGAGATAGTTGGATGATATATCCAGTTAACATTATGGTGTTTGGCGTGATCACTACTGGTTGCGGCGTTATGTCTGCATTCATCTTTCACAGAGTGTTAAACTCAACACGGAGGCCTAAATTACGTGCCTTGAGCAGATAGTGCTGCCATGGGTCAGGAGGGTGACCAATAAGACCTTATCTCTGGCAAAAATCTCCACCATGCCATAAACCAGTCATGGCTGTCAAACAGTTTTAGCCATCACATCACCACTTGCATCTTAATACCTAACTCCCCAGACTGCAATCCCCTTGATTACTATGTGTGGGGAGCAGTTAAATTAGAGTGAAACAAAACATTTTTAACACCAAAAATGAACTGAATGCAACGATTGTGGTAGCATTCAACAATTTAAACAAGGAGACCGTCCGGAAGAGATGCAAGAGATTATGAAGTAGTCTGAAGGCCGTGATTGAAGCTAATGTTGATTTTATTGAATAAATTTACTCTCTTCTTTTTCGGGATATTTTTATGTACTTTTGGTAAATATATATTAAATGAGATGTCAGTATCCTTTCCATTTTAGAAATGTAATCTGCATTCACCGTTTAACGTGTGTAGTAGAGTCTTAACTGAGAAATTTCATCTTTAACAATGGTACGATATTCATATCGTGAGCAAGCAGATACGAGTTTTACATACGGTTGCCCGACTAGTAATGGACTCGAGGCTGCACTGCTCTATCAGATTACATATCTAGACTGTAAGCAGCGAGTCATCCAACCGATGCTGCTGTTTATAATAACATTGTACAGACAAGATCCGTGGCACCACAAAATATGCATATCAGAATTTTTGGATTGAGTCTTAGAGTGTATATTTAACAGCGTTTATTGTAATCTTTGAATTTAATCACTCAAAAACGAAGGATTTTCAGACATATGTTCATATGAACTTTTAAACCTACCCACAGGGCTTTTCAGAAGTACTGTATATATAAGAAAGTGAAAGAACAAGTACTTAATAACCCACTGTTCAAGTATTTACTTTTATAAAGAGTGTTCGATACAAACTAGAGCTTATTATTGTAATTTTTATTACAATGGGTTATAAAAGCATTATATCACTAACTACTCATTTTACTACTACCCATTCAGTTTCTAAATAGTCATGATTTTATCTTATAATTTTTAAATGTATCATTTTTACAATTTATTTTAAAATATCAACTGAAGAAGAACAGTATTATTCTGAAACATGAAAATTTTTGGGTAGTGATATAATGCTTTTATAAACCATTTAATAAAAAATACAATGTACGCACATATATATATATGTATGCTTTTGTCCTGATTAAATATGTATACAGTATTTACCAATATAGGAAAAAAGTATTCGAGCCTCCGAAGAAAACAGGATTCCAATCGCTGCTTAAATTAATCCGTCTCCTTCACTCTTTACTCTTGTTATAGTATCATCTATTTTGCTCTCTGTGATCCAAGCTGAATAAATAACAATGGCTATTTTGAAAGCAAACGCGTATACTAGGGACATTGCGATAAACGCATACGTAATATACTATAAGAGAACAAGCGATATACAGTAATTATTAAACAAAAGCTATTTTCAGAAAAATCTGAAAAAAATCTATATTTCACTCGATTTCAATTTGTGTAAGTTAAATGTGTTACGTCAGGAAATGCAATTTGTTGACTATTCCTGAGGATATGAATTACTGTAAGACATACTTATTTGTCATTCTAGAAATAAAGTGTTATCAAAAGTGGACGGAATTCAGTCGCTAGGCGACAACCAGGCGCCGATGATACGTTTGTGCTTTGAAATGGGAGGTGATAAGTCTTTTGATTCCTATTTTATTTAAAATCTACTATACATGAAATTTTTAGTTTACTTTTGGTAGCCAATCATCTCAGCTATCTAGCTGTCAAGTTCAAATCTTCGGTGCCTAATGTTTTAAACATAAAACAAAAAAAAATGTAACATCTACTTGTAAGGGAAGATAATGTAGTAAAAGTCAATGACTACTTATGTCAGGTACTAAGTTCATGTTTAAATTTTATCTAAAAAATCAAGGTAACACTTCGATTATGCAGTTATTGGAATAGGCCTAGAAATATGATATACAAAGCAAAATATCAAACTAATAGGGAATAATCGCATGACAAAATTAAAAAGAAACTCTTACACAAAGAATCTTGTACCAATGATTCTTATGGTAAAGTTGAGATTTATTTTCCGAATTGTTAGCTATACTCTAGGTTGAAATTTATAAAAAATATTCTTGTAAAACACTTTTCAGTGAAATAGACTTTTCAAATCTAGTAATATTATCGAACTTTATAATACTGATAGGAGTCTCTTTTCCAATCTTTTTGTTTAAGGTAGTGTAAAATGCAATTAATTTGATTATATCATTATTAGCCAATATCTTTCCAGTTTAGTTGCTACTACTGTTGGAACTCAAGAGGCGGATTTGCAGTGAAATAAACTTTTCAAATCTAGTAATATTATGGAAATTTACAATACAGTAAGAATTTTCTTCTTCAACCATTTTATTTAAGGTAATGTAAAATGTCAACAATTTTACTGGAACCATTATTCGCGCTGATACTAATAATTTTAGTTGATACTAGTGTTAGAAATCGCAGAAAAAGAAAGATTAATCTGAAGGAAAACTTGTCTGAAGAAGACACTTCTGATGACGAAACACGTTACGTAAGATTTTCTTTCATTCCGACATTCAATTACTCCAAAATATTCCTAACTACTCGTTGATTAGAATAACAAATATATTAGTAGCTCGTGTACCAGCAACGATAGCTTATCTATGCTGTTGCATAGCTTTTCCCCTTCTACCCACAACGGATAATAACAGGAGCTCCCTTTCGACACAGTTGACAGTCTTCTGATAGACGTCGCTAAGAGAAGATATACTCCAATATATATACGTGAGCGTTCATAAATCATGGTTGATGGTAAAATCAGTTATTGCAAATCGCCTGAAGACACTACTTATGGTAACAAATTGGGTGGCATAATAACTCGTTACAAATGGAATATATACATATATATATATATATATATATATATATATATATATATACTAGCATATATTTTACCCACATACATTGAAACATAAACATATACATGCATGCATTTACATCTGCACATACACACACGTTTATCTACATGCACATACATACTAGTATATATATATATATATATATATATATATATATATGCATTCTAGGATAAGGCTAATAACGATGAAATAAATTAACAATTATAATTATAATAATGTTAGTGCAACTAACATTAAAGTACAACTTAATTAAAAGTAATATTTTTTCATAATCATTTCACTCCAAGTAAGGCAGTTTTACTACCACTGGTGCACAAGGGGTTACATAAAAGTAGAGTGATGAAAAAGCGGAACAAGTTATAGGGGATGTCAAAACATGGATAAGAGAAGTATGTGAACACCGGTGTGAAGAGGGCTGCATGACAGTAGAGTAGAAGGACGATACAAGGATTGTCAGGTAAAATACGCAACAGGACATGCGAGATGTGTGAGTGAAGAAGGAGTCTGTAATATTCACTAACTTCACTTCACAGGGTCTGAGAGAAAGCAGTTAACATCTATGTACACTTTGTTATTATGTGCTCTTTTTAGAAAATAAATAAGAAAACTTAATTTGCATTCTACCAACTTCTTTTTTTTCTCTATAAATGTTTCGGCAAATATCTGAAGAGATGGCATTTATTACCAAGAGATTCCAATATTTTTGATTAACCCAACAGAATTTTTACATCATCGAAATAGAGTAGAATACAAAAAGAAAAGCAAGTGTACGGAATCAGAAATAGCAAGAAGTATCAAAGAATATCAGTTTCCAAAGATGGCGCTTGTTTTCTGAAGTGAAAATCTAATAATGAAACTAGTTAATGTTTTGTAACTGTTGCGTTTAGCATTCTGTTGTAGTTGATTGGTTGACTACGCACGGGACTGGGAATTAACTATTGTTGTTCTGCCTTCTGGTTTCTTTTATATATTTTTGTCTTTGCTCAACAGATATGTTGAAGACTAGAAATTTTCATTTTCGTTCAAAATGGCATTCTTTATATGCTAATAACTTATCTTTGATTATATATGGCTGCTTTCCTCTCAACAAGTCGGCTAAAAGAATAAGAATATAAGGGAATATCCAGATTTATGCAAGAATTTTAATCGCCAAAAGACATTTTTTACTGTCTACTCATTTCTATTAATTTTAATAACTATAGCCGATATTCAGTAGAACTCTGATATTCTTCAACAAGATAAAAAATATAGTATCAGTGATGGCAATAGCGACAAAGAAAAGCTTTGCAACTAATCACACATGACTTGAACATTGAAAAATATTAGTAAATGACATATGTGCCAAAGAAATTGAAGCTATAACAATTATATTATGTTGAAACAATAACCTTACCCAGAAATTAATGTAACAAAAAATACAAACATATTCCAGTAAATTAAACCGCTGCCCTTCAGTAAGGTATGGCAATGAACTGAGTGGCTTGATCTCCCAGATAACTATATTAACAACAAGCATCCCACAATTCTTTCTTAATAAAATGATGTATTGTTAAAAACGATACGTCACTATAAAGGGACTGCTACAGAATAGAATAGAATTTACCGTAAATGACAAGACAGATTTCTAGAGAAAAAATAAAAATGGGAGAATGATACTTAATTTGTGACAATTGGGAAGAATTAAGGTTAATGTTAATGTGTTAAAAAAAGGAAATTATGTTGAAACAATAACCTTACCCAGAAAAATCAAAAATGGACAGGATTAGCCGTGAGTAGTGATCCAGTTGAAATTGAGCGAGCGAACGGAATTTGATGATGTAAAGAAATTGTTAAGCGTAAATGAGAAGCTGTTATTTAAAATAAAACCATACTCCGAAATTAATACTTTTTATGTTCGCCCACAAGTTTAGAAGTTGAAACCAGTTTTGTGACTGTAGAGGTTAAACCTTCCCACGAATAAGATATTCTTCTTGTCTTGTTACATATAATATCTGAGCGGCAGTCTGACAAAATGGTATCAAGCATGAAATCACGTTTAAGGAAAACGGCGCGTTACCGAATTCCTCAACATGGCGCAAAATTAGACCAATCAAAATTATTGACTATTCCTGACTGATTGTTTTTACGGTTCATTAGTCATTTGCTGGTTATTTAAAACCAGAAAATATGTTTACATTGTAAAAATTATTTTCAGAGATAATGCCTCTCTGATACATGTACTAATAATTAACATTGGGGAGAATAGGTGAATTCATTTCTTTCCCAAGGGTATTTGCTCATAACTGAATATAATGAACCCCGTCTGAAATTGGACGTTAGCACACCTATTTTCCATTTCTAACCGTTACACGCTTTCAACACCTGGTACTCATAAGCGATTACGTATCAAGGTACTGATCAGATTCGACCTTGCATAATTTCGGCTATGGTACGAGAACCGGAAACTCTTGCTAAATATTTTCAATGACTAAGCATTTGTTGTGAAGAGTTATGTTAGAAAGTTTTCTTGAAAGATGCTCTATTCAGAACGTAAGATCGTCAAACAAGATTTTTGCATTTTGTCGAATATAAAACGATTTTTAATAATAAACGCTTCATGAATGTTGACTTATACGAATTATTTGGGTTAATCAAAGTCGATTGTCTGCGATATGTAGTACAAGCTATTTTCCGCGAGGCGTCGTAAAGCTTTAAACTCTCGAAATAAGCAATCATTTATCATCTTTGATGTAAATGCCTTGCCAATTCTCTTAGCCTTCTGGTCAAAATATTGTTTTGTAGTTGGATACTGATTTGATCCAACAGTTTTCGAGAGCTCTCTTGTATCTGCTTTAGTTTCCGCAGAAATAAATAAATCATTATTTTCGGATAATTTCTCGTAACTTATTCTCAGAATAGATCATTGAAGTCATTCCATTTAAGAAAAGAATCAAAATCTATTTTTTATGAACCAGGCATTCAGTTACGTCAGAGAAAACGAAAAAATATAAGAAAGTTTAAAATGAATCATTTCATTTTAGCAAGAAGGCAGAAAGTAGTTATTTTGTTAACCAGGAGTTCAATTATGTCAGAGGAAATGAAAAAAAAAAGGAAGATTAAAATCAGTCATTCAACTTTAGCAAACAAACTGCAGTTACAATCAGCGCCTATCTATATTTCTGAAATGAGACTATTTAAACTATTTATATTGTTTAGATTATTGTCCTTATCTTAACTGCCATAATTACAACGTTTCGGCCGTTTTCAGGTGCTAAGAATTTTGAACCTAAACCATTATTACGATTACTGGGTATATCATTCTCATTCCATGTGCGATGCAATTTCTGGAAGCCATGTAGTTATCGCCCTTTAACTTAACTCTCTAAGTTATTATTTCACAACTGCTGTAGCCTGGTATTGAACTCACAACTTTTTAGTTCAAGTCACTGGAACCAACTAATGTCTATCTTCACTGGGCCATGTGTCCTTGGGGGCACATGGAATGAGAATGATAAAACCCAGTCATTGTAATAAAGGGTTCAGTTTTAAATTACTAGCACCTGAAGAAGACCGGAGCGTATAACGGCTGAAACGTTGTAATAATGGCAATAAAAGTGAGGGTAATAGTCCAAACAATTTAAATAGTGCAGTTAAAATGTTTTGAGGATTAAGAGTTATGTTATGCCAAATTGTTAAAGAAAACAAACAAAATAGAAAAGGTGTATAAATAAGAATATCTTTAACCGAGTATCAGAGTTTATTAAGACTGCCGAGTCGCTCCTAATGCGAAGAGAATACAAATTTTGCAAATCTGGAGACACTGTGATGTCTACGAAATCATAACATCTTTTTAACGGTCAGATTAGCAAATATTTCAAGAGATTTATTGCTATTCGATTTCCAGTAAAATAATGTGTTTTAAAAGATAATATTTTTCGTTCACAGTAAAATATGTAGATATTATCTATTTACAATAGATTTACAACAAATTAATGGAACAAAAAATACAAACATATTCCAGTAAATTAAACCGCTGCCCTTCAGTAAGGTATGGCAATGAACTGAGTGACTTGATTTCTCAGATAACTATATTAACAACAAGTATCCCACAATTCTTTCTTAATAAAATGATGTATTGTTAAAAACGATACGTCACTATAAAGCGACTGCTACAGAATAGAATAGAATTTGCCGTAAAAGACAAGACCGATTTCTAGAGAAAAAATAAAAATGGGAGAATGATACTTAACTTGTAACAATTGGGAAGAATTAAGGTTAATGTGTTAAAAAAAAAAGGAAATTATGGAATACGTCAGTATATGACACAACGGGAAAAACTCCATAATAGCAATGATGAGTTCAATAAATTGAAGAATACAATGGGAGGAGAATTAATAGAGAGTGAAAGAGAATTCGAAAGAGAAAAAGACAATTCAGTGTAAAAAGAGAAATATGAAAGAAGTAATTTTATAAGTAGCTATAACAGAATAATCTGGTCACCTCGAAGTGGTGTAATGGTTAGCAAGCTTGTTCCGCTAGAACCTATTACAACTGATTAGTGAGTTTGATCTTTACTGAGTACTCCGTACTTTTGTCCTTGTGTCACATATAAGCAAATCAATTATAACAGAATGATCGACATAGATTGTTGTGGATCTTCGTCACCAATTTGTTGTAGAGTTCTGGTGAAACTTCACCGGAAAGGTCTAGTGACCAGTTTGGGCCGGAAGTAAGACAGGGAACAGAAGAGGTAGGTTCACAATAGTATATTTGTATAAAAAACAAGATATTCAAAGGTTAATGATAAATCATATAGAAATAAGTAAGTCTGAAGTTATTATTACGCTGCTTATTGCCTGATTAGTAGCTGTCGTAAACTGCTGTTAACTGCCTTTGGATAACTGCTCCTGATAACTGTTGTACTTGACTGCTTTAGTTCACCTCTCTCGGAAGTCACCCAGTTACGGAAGATCTAAGGAAATGTTTGAATAAAGGAATGCATTCTCCTCCTCTCTCTCTCTCTCTCTCTCTCTCTCTCTCTCTCTCTCTCTCTCTCTCTGTGTGTGTGTATATATAACAATAATACAGAGGAAAGTAGTAAACAACCGATTCTAAATACATGAAATAGTGCTCGATACAAATCTCAATAAGAAGTAGAACGAAAATATATACTCAATAATTAAAGTATCTTCAGACACAAGGGCCTTGTACCTAAAGATACCTCAAGGCAGAAATCCTGGTAGCCTGGTATTAAACCATAATTATTTAGTTTATATTTTCCTTTCAAAAAAGTTCTGTTGCGTCAAGGAAACGAATTAAAAGTAACTATCCAACATTGTCTATCGTTTACCTTAAAGTGTAGTTAACATTTCCGCTATTTAAACGATTACGTATCACAATTTGATAGCCATCATTTCATGAATATATAATGGACCACCATCCACTGGTAATTACTTGATTTGTTTTACTTAAATAATGCCGTCTATTTAGTATTAAGTACATCCTACATAATTTTTCCTTAGTTCTAATTTTATCAACAAACCCCTTTAAACACCTTCGATAAAAAAACGCCTTTTCAAATTGATCGCCACAAGCAGCAACATATGACACATTCAATGTTGCCATTTCCCTATCATCAAATGTTACATAATTTAAACAACATAATGACTAACTTACCGTTACCTCGTAAATACATTCAACGGCATTAAGCCTCTAACCTCATTCCCCATTCAACGTAAATTTAACTTTCTACTGGTTAATCGAGTATTACACAAATGAACATTCCTCATTCTGTCCTTATGCCTCCATCATTAAAAAGACGTTACGATTGTTTCTATATTTCCATAAAAATCATTTCCAGCACCATTGACCAACCATCGCCCGACGAAGTACAACTAACAGTACTGAAACACAATAGCTTTTGTTAGCGATATAACATGACTTTATATCTACCTATAATAAAAAATACATATATAATACTACTTATAATATATATATATATATATATATATATATATATATACACGCTCTCACAGCCTGATAAAGGAAAGGTATACTTTATAAAAACAGTAGCTACTCACGCATCTACTCATTATTCGTTCAGTAATGAATTTGAACACTCTTGGCTACTGGTGTGTGTTTACATTGTATATAACACGCTAAAGTCAGCCTTCCTCTACCAAACGCCTGTATCTCAGACGTAGAATCGCCGACTGATGTCAATTCGGTCTAGTTTCAACCTGGCTAGAAGCAATTTGATGTCTAACCATACTGATCAGCTGTGATACAGCGAAACGGATCTGTCTGCGGATGACTATATATATATATATATATATATATATATATATATATATATATATATACACTTTCTGCTGCAGATACTCTCTCAGGCACATTTATGCTATTTCAAAAACCAACTTGTGATTCATATTTCAAGCAAGCTTAGAGGACATTATTTAATGTTTCTGAGAAACACTCATAATGCGGCGTAATCAACATTTGAAACAAGGCTAATACTTTCAAAAACTCGGTCACGAGAACTATTGACTTCGTTCAGGTCCAACTATCGACGCCTACCGAAAAATTCCCACTTGGGTCAATCGGTAGAATGATTTTTAGGCGATTCCAAAACGATTATAATTGAAGACGAGAAACCAAACACTTGAAAACATTTAATAAAAGTAACACCTAAAACAAATATCACATGTATTTTGATGTGAAAATAATGACACTCAACATGTTTCCACACTTCTTCCATGTGGAGTGTCCATTCAGAAAGGTGGCGATCAAGGCTCTTCACAATTTCCTGTTCTTTTGTAGCTCCTAATCTCTCTTAAACTCCTTTCTTTCATCCACATAGGTTGTGCGTTGTTCTCCTATGTTCCTCTTACCTTCAATCTGTCCTGTAAGTATCCCATTTTCCAAGGCCTCTTTCCTCTTTATATGTCCCGGAAATTTCAACTATTTCTTCCTGTTATTAAGCATAAGGGTCTTTTTCTGTTGTCATTTTCTCTAGAACTTCAACTTACCTCAAATTTACGGGTTTCCTCACTACCACTACGAACTGTTTACGAAACAAGCTCCTGTTAATATAAGAAAGATTCATAACAGTTACTGAAATTTAAAACAAGCGTAATGCTAATAGATCTATCACTAAGTTCGTTCAAGAAAACGACTAATCGTGCCGTTAACATTAATATAGATGTATATTGATGAATCAGAACCAATAAAGACAGAAACATTTCATACAATACAGAATATTTCTGAAAGAAAATGTGCATAAAATATTTCTTTGAATTTTCTATTCCTTGTTTATACTGCAAGTCAGTCATTCAGAATGTGAGCAACAGCCCTCTCCTACCCAAAGAATTTTGCAGATATAGTGGTGAATAAAAAGAAATGACAGTAGGCTGTTGGCATAGGAGTGTCAGTAGCAGTGGTAGATGTTCTCTTTTGTTTCATTTTTAGAAAATCTGTAGGACCAAGTTTAAGTCACGAAAACCTAAGTAACACGTATTTTTTTACAAAAATTAAATGTTACATTTTATATGCACAATAGTGGGATTTTATTTCATGGTGAAACGACAGTGATAAAAATTAGTTTGTATCTCTGTGACATGGATAAACCTGATAGGAGCTGAATGCCTTCCAGCTGAATTGGCAGACGCCGTGGGAATCATATTTCACGTTTACAAGACACAACGTTCTCTGTATCTATGGCCATTGACTTAGATTAGCTGTTTTTACATTTTTTTAAATTTCCAATACACCTGATAACAAAGAAGAAAAATGTGTATATATTCAATAGGTGCAGGGAAACGAATGCTAGTGAGAAAAGTTTTTTGGTATAGAAAAAAAAAACAGTTTTATATTGTAACATCAAATCCGCTGAAGCAGTGGATAGGTCTGGATTCAACCCAAGTAAGCGACTTTAAAAGTAGATAAAGTCACAACTGTGCACGTATGAAAATGCGACAAGGAGAATATCGGAGAGAGGGTTTATATTAACAGCAGTTTCTAGCACTTTACAAAAATATCGCCAAAAACAGCAACATATGACACATTCAATGTTGCCGTTTCCCCGTCATCAAATGTTACATAATGTAGACAACCCAATCTCTAACTTACCGTTACCTATTAAATCCATTCCTCTGCCTCCACCCTCTAAACTCATTCCCCATTCAACGTTGATTTAACTTTCTATTGGTTAAGCGAGTTTTACACAATAGAACATTTTTAATTCTGCCCTTATTTGTCTGAAAAAACGTTACAGTATTGAAACACAATAGCCTTTGTGTAGCGGTGTAAAAATGGCTTTATTATAACTACTTATAATAAAAAGATTACAATATATATATACATATATATATATATATATATATATATATATATATATATATACCTTCTGCTGCAGATATTTTCTCACGTACATTTATGTTATTTCAAAAACCAAGCTCAGAGAACGTTACTTAATGTTCCTGGGAGAGCAGTTTTTCACACACTCTAAACTGAAAATGTAGAGACCACGTATTGGACGACAGGTGTCCGGAGCCGCTCGCATAATATATACTGTCTGCTAGCACACGAAATATTGATGTGAGTTAAATATTAACAAATGGAAATTTTATCACAACCCATTCTTCATTACAAATGGAATAAAAAACGTGTAGAAATATTATGTTCTATTCTATTTCTCGTTTTGTGATGAGAAGGCCATAAAACGTCTTTGTTCATCCCACTGCATTTACAACATTTGAATAACTTTTTCTGGAGTCATATTTTAATAGTAAGCAGGGAGTAAATAGCGTGATTCAAATTATTCTCGTTCTGCCATAAAAAAAGAATAAAGGAAAAAATAATTTTATTTATCTTGAATAAAATCAATATACTGTAACAATCTCTATTGTTGCTTTATCTGAGTTTATAACGTCGCAACCGCGTGGATAAAAACGGAATTAACAAAACTGCAATACTTATGCATAGTTATATTTTAGCCATCAGATGAATGCTCCAAAGGTCTGTTTACCGGACAAGTTAATATCATAGTAAACAAATTTAAAAAGTTTACTATTATTTACTAAAATTTACTCAGTCAAGACGATAAGTAGTATATATCTATTAAGAATCCAACTTTCTACTCACTGTGTGGACAAGCTTGTATAAACCATATTAAATATGACAATGTAATATTCTTCTTCTTAATATTGGGTAATATTCTTCTTCTTATCACCCTTCTACCCTTTTTTCTATGTGCCCTGTAAATTCAGAGTGTTGACGATCATGACTCCACATTTTTCTGTGTTTTTTTAGCTCTTAAGAAATGTTGTCTTTTTCCTAAACCTTGTTCTGACGTCAATTTCCTCAATCTCGCTACATGGTATATGCATTATTTTTCTCTGCTTTTCTTGTCTTTAATTTGTCTTGTGATTATCCTAGTGCTCTTTGCTTATTATGTGACATTGAAATTTCAACAGTCTCTTCCTGGTGTGAAGCATAACTCTCCTTTTTGTCTAAAACTTTATCATTGCTTAGGTTAGTTTACTGAAGTATACAAATTCATTAAGTTTTCATTTGGGCCTGTTCTCTCGCAGTATTCCACGTCCTTCTTTAAAGGACTTTTGATAATTGAATTCTACAAACACCTGCATAAAACGGTCGGAATTTTCGACCGTAACATACAATTCAAACAAATACTAGCTTAGCCTAGCTTAGCCTAGCACAATACTACACGTATAAGGTACCTAGTATAGACCGAAGCTCCTACCCATAGTAATGATACCTTAGAATAATTGTGGCATTTTATTTTCTACTATTACCTTTCAAAATATTACGAAAGAAGTGTATAAAATATAAAGAAATAATCAGCAAATACATATTTCAAGATATTGCTGGGTAGGTGTTGCCCAATTTTGACTAACCAGCCTCAAAAATAGAGTATTGGGATGAATGTTTGAGGAAAGGATTTAATCGTCAAATCTGAAACTACGCGTAACTGCAGAGGAGAAAAGACGTCATTTTAATGCGTTCGAGTTTGGCATTAGAAAGTTGGGCAGAGGTTCATCATTATATATGCTGATCATTTGAAAACCACTTGTCATTTCAGAGTGCGGATCTAACTTCCGCTTAACCTAGAACCAATCTTGTGGTTCTATATTTTTAAACCGACGCGTCCTGTCATGACATGCGCAAAAGCCAACTGCAGACGAGATAACACAAGATTATGGTGCCTGCGCATTACTGTTGAGAACTAATGCTCTTCGACTGAGCGCGCTTCGGATATATGTCGCAATCTCTGCTGGGGGGAAGTGACAGCTATGACGTGATTAACAAGGGGAAAAATAAGTTGTTGGGATTCAGAGTATTTGTTGTAATCCGAGGCAAAAATTGTTTAGTTTAATCCTGATCGAATTAGATGTTTTTCCAAGTTTCTTTCAAAATTTATCTCTCTTTTGGTTCATTTTATTTTTCATATCTAGCTTTCTCGGCGCCTTCTCTCTCTCTCGTTGATCTCTTAGATTTAAACTTTTCTGTCTGTCTCTTAATTCTAATTTGAGTTTTATACCTATCAATGTATGTTGATATACATATTTGTAAGTGTAGGCGTATTGTTAGTTTTAAAGATAGAGGCATATTTGTCATACGTTTCTTTTCTGCCCAAAGTTTATCTCTATTTTTATTTATCATTTCTCTCTCTCTCTCTCTCTCTCTCTCTCTCTCTATATATATATATATATATATATATATATATATATATCAATTCCTGCACCATAATTACGAATATGCTGCATTTGTCGCTGCATCGCGTTAAAATAACGCTTAGAGCCAGAAAGTATTTTAAGAGCAATGCTACACTGCTGACAAAGTTATTTCATAAATGTGTTTCTCCTGTGTTTTCAGCATGTACATTCTGCATTCTCTCATGCCTGGTGAGACAAAGCTTTTTATTACATTTCTTTTGACATAAAGTACAAATCAAATCCTCCATTTTCGGCAATGTCTTTATTCAATGTAAGGTCACCGCACAGGAGGCTAAATGCGACTTGTCGGTCCAGCTTGTGATAAGTAGCCACTGCTACATTTTTTCATTAAACTCATAGTGTCAGTACAATCTCTCTATCCATTTTTTAAGTTTTTCTGCATTCCTTTCCCTTGATTAGCAAAGAGAGAAAGTTAGCCCGACTTATTCCATAATAACCATGACTGTGATAGTCCCTGCTCTTTATTGTCAACAGAGCAATATTAAATCATCTTTCTATTTTTTTTCCTACTGGAATTTGCAATGTATCAGCCTTTTGCACCGTAGATTATTCTTCCCTCTTGCTAAGTCTCCAACCTGTTCTATTTTTGTCGCTTAATATCTTCTGTATTTATTATCGTATATTATTCTCTCATCCATATGGCCCTCTATCTTTTATAGTTAATTCTCCTGTTTACAATAATATTTGTATTGTTCTCGGTATGCTTTTAAAAGATTGTTTTTCTTTTGATGTTTTGCGTCAATCTCGTAAGCTAGTAAATCTTAATTATTCATTTGAAGCAAAAGCGAGAGGAAGCTGAATGAAATCGGCTAGCTTGTATACTTTGACACATCGAATAACAGAAATTTAAAAAAAATAATTTAAATTTAAAGGTTTCCGCATCCTCAGTATATCTCTCGGTATATCTCTCGGTATATATTTACAACTGACATTTTTTTGCATTCCATTTATTTCCACAGATTACAGGAATTCATAAACGAATAAAAAAACAACATGGCTCAGTGGATATAGACGTTGGTTACTTCCTGTGACTTGACCCAAAATGTTGAGTTCCACACCAGGCAACAGATGTAATGAAGAAGTAACTTGCAAGGTTAGAGGAAGATAATTCATGACTTTCAATCGAGGCATTACTACGCAAGGACTGAGAATGATATACCTTAGTGATTGTAAGTTTGACGTTGCTTAACTTCGGTGATCGTACAAGAACTGGTTTTCAGTCTGATATGGCCGTAAGTTACTAGATGAAAAGAATTAAACATGAATGGATTGGTATAGGGAAAGGGGATGTCTTTGCTGACCGCATTTCTTTCAAAACATGTAATCAACACTGAGATATAAATTTTAGGCCTGGAAGTTTCAGGAGTCGTTTTTTCTTTTAAACCATCACAAATCGATATGAACAGCAAATGGAAACATTTCTAGTATATATATATATTTTTTTACTTTACTGCTTTTACATGTTCTTTTTTTTTTCTTTTTGGCGAGTCTACCTTCAGAAATGAGTCACTAATAAGTCTTTGTACAGGATCGATCCCGAGATCAATAACTATTAAAAGCCTCAACTTTGTAATAGTTAAGTTCCAAGCGAACATGGAATTCACTACTAAAATCTGAAATTAAACACTCAAATAAAAGCTGATCTTATTTTGATCCTGCTCTCTAAATAAGTAAGTTCAAAGAATGTATATAACGTACATTTCGCATTTAAATACATAAATCTTAAGAGTCGATTTAGCATAATTGCAGACGGATTAATAACACGAAATGAGAATATTGTTCAACTTTCGGCTTAATTCATTTATTTCAGGACATTTTAGCAGATAGTGATAGAATTAACTATAAAAGATAGAGGCCAATATGGATAAGAGAATAATACACGATAAAAAATAGAGAAGAGATTAAGAAATGGAGTAGGTTAGCGACATAGCAAGAGAAAGAATAACAGACAGAGAAAAAATATGATGCATAGCGATTCCCGTAGAAGATTCCCGTGAGATAATTTAATGATTAAGATAAATGATTAAAATTAAAGTTCTGATGACAATAAATAGCAGGATGGATTGATATCTGGCGGTTTGTTTGGCAACCAGACTAGGACAAGTACAATTATAGATTATTTTAACATTTAGTAAAATAGATTTTTAGTTTCATCTGACAAAATGCCCCATCATGTTTTAATTTTTTTTTCTGGAGATCAGTGACGAAGTTTGGAAATATCACGGTACTTGCAAAGAAAATAATACTGTAAGAATCAGGCAATTGCATAATAGCTAGTAACTCTGCCCTGGAAAGAATGTTTGCTACGGAAAATACAGTATAACCCGGATATAAGAGACCCGGATATAAGATAAACTCGGATATAAGAGTGGTTGTCTCTGGTCCAAAATTACAGCCTTTGGTAATGTATATAAAATAGACCAAAACCGGATGTAAGAGAAAGCCGGATATAAGACAAACCCTGATATAAGGGAACTCTTATCCGGTCCCGACAACTTTCTTATATCAGGGTTACGCATTATACATTAGTGATACCTGACAAGGTAGGTGGTATTCCTATACTCTTCAGGGTCACCATGACTTTATTTTTTTAATTAGTTAAAACAACTGTAAATTCTTCTAAACAATTGGGAGTGTATTTTGATAAGTGTTTTCTAAATGCACGTATATAAACCTTAATTGGAACACAAAATCTAATACCTGGCTGTGATTAGACATCATGTTTGACGTCACTGAAGCCAATAGATTTTTGGAGGACGGCTGTTTTGAAAATGTGTCATTGCAAACAAAAACACTGAATCTCATTTAATGATGAACAAAACTAAAACTGCTTTGATCTATTTTAAAAGATCAAAGCATCTTAATGAATACTTTTAAATTGACACATCTGCTTCTACCAATGAGTGCTGAGAATAACAAGATTTGAACATGCGAACAACGTAGAAAAGAAATTAGGGACAAGAAAATATACACTTATAATTAAAATGATATACTTGAAATTTTTGGTACATCTCAAAGGCTAGATAAAGAAAGGGCAACAACAGTGACCTAGCCCAAGAATTTTAGTAAATGGATGTCAGAACAAGAAGAAAGATAATAACGATTGTCAAAGGACACAGCAACAAAAAAAGAAATATGTGGGCACTCATGATCGGACTTATTCTGAAGGAACATTGAATATAAAAGAAGACTATGAATATGACACTGGATAATTATATCATATACAAAGCAAAAAATAGAATTAATCAGAAGATCTATTGGGATCAAAATAAGCACTTATAAAATGACAGTAAAATAGTTAAATTTTTTTTTTTTTTTTTGCAAATGGATTACAGAAAAACCACTGTTGGATAATAAATGTCGAAAACTTTCTTAGAGTAGAAATTTTCTTAGAGTAAAAATTGTTTCCAAACCGAAATGAGTTGCTAAATAAAAGAAAACTGAATTCAACATTCGTGCTTAACATGAGTTCTATATGTATCTGTTTTATCAAGGGAAAATCTCAAACTTTTATTTGTATGGTTTCAATAAATTAAAATCGATTCCAGATTTTATTTTAACTTTTATTGAGTGATGATTTTGCCTTCAATCCAAGAAACCAAACATGATCAATTTAAATTAAATCGAAAGATTATTTTGTTTAATATCAAACGACACATACAAATGCAGGGTGACCTAAAAGACGGGGATGAGCAAGTAGCAGCATTGCGAAACAGTGGCCACACAAAGAAAACACTCTGCCATTTCAGTAAACATGGATCAAGATGAATTTCTAAGCAACTTATAGTTGTCAGATGAGGACTATTTTCATCTCACAGGTTACGTGACTACCGTTACTGGGCAGACACAAATCCTAATGAATTTCATGGCGTCCTTTACATACACGCTAGTAAGGTGACAGTATGGTGTGCAATCATTCGAGGCTGAACAAGAATCGTTCGGTAACCGTGTGATCTCAAGATTCGGTAATGGCCTCCTAGATCGCCAGATTTGTCCGTTTGTGAATTATTCTTGTGAGGCGATCTCAAGAGTAATGTGTACACGACTCGACCAAGGACTCTAGATGAGTTAAAACAGAGAATTCACGATGAAATCCCCAATAACCTAGCTTAGATGTTGCAGCGATCAATGTCAAATCTCAACAGCAAAGTTCAAGAATATTTTTCTACAGAAAGACGCAATCTACAGGACATAAATTCTAAAACATTAAAAATTCCACTAGTGTTTTTTAAATGCCATGGTTTAAGGTTTCAAATACTTTGAATAAAATATTTTTCCATCACTCTTGGTTTTATTGGATTGTTAAAAGTTCCCGTATTTTGGGTGACCCTGTATTTACGGTTGATGTTAGATTGCAATATATATTTATAAGAACATAATGTATAAAATAACACAATGTATAATTATAAAAACATGAGCAGTAAGTACTTGGCTTAGCCGGCATAAACTCAATAAAATATGAGTCAGATCATTTCTCATTATTAAAAAGCTATTCTTAATAAAATACACTTTTTTCATTATTTTTTTTAATAATAAAATCCAACTACAAGGCCATTCATGGGTTACTGAATAAATTGTGTAATATAAATGAAAGAAAATGTTGTAGCAAGTGAAGATTATATAGAGGCGGGGTAGATAATGATTGCCCAGAGACTTGAAAAGATGATAAAGGTTGTCATGTTCGAGGAAGCTCCCATGCGGCAGTCTGATTCTACAAAGTAGTGATATTTTGTTCCGTCTCAACAGATTATATTTATTTCTCGTTCTGTTTTTCAGTGTAACATTATTAATATCTTCCCATATTTTGAAAGTAATTTTCTTTGTTTGTTCGCTTCTGTATCAAGTATGATTTGATCCTAAATTTAATATGTTTCTTTTCTTCTTTAGTTTTTCTTTTTTCCAATTTCTATATTCCTACGAAATGGAAGCAAACTCTTGTGGGGGAGAAGCTATTTAGTCCTGTCATTTACAAATTAAGAAATGCTAGGAATTTTCAATAAAAAATATTTATTCGATAACGATGGAGCAATGTATACCTATATGTGAGGATGAGGGTCATATCATACTGAAACACTAGTTCTCGATAACATAAGTTAATTAACATGGAGCCTGTTCTGAAACTTGATGTGTTACCGCTTGGGAATAGGGGGTACCGTAGGCTTGAGTGTGAGGATAGTGAAATGGATAACGGTTTGAAATTGGAAATAGGAGTCCCAATTCTAGTTAGGTTCGTTATGTTATTTTACGCTCAAATATCCCTTGAAAATATATGAAGGTAGCAACGGGTTAATTAGTATATCATATATCAGTAAAATATTATAATATCCATGAAATTGTCTTACAATCTAAAATATTTATGACTTTAAATAGCCTACAAAATGTTGATAACCCCTAAACAAACAAATAAAACAATATCCCTAAATGCGGCTAATTTTTTTTGTTTGTTTTTCTTTGTATATTTTGTGCTTCAGCTCAAAGAAGAAACTGTTGAATCAAGAAAGTCTTTAGCTTCTGTTCAGGCTTGATATACAGACTGAAAATAAAAGTGAAATTACATTTGAATAAAATAAAATAAATTTTCTATGTAAAACAAAGTGTATAATATCGTTTATTTGGCATTCCTATTCTAAAAGACCTTTGTTTTTAATTTAAACAAGCGTAGATTACACAAAGATGTTTTACCTCGTCGTTTCTATTATTTCTTTTATATTGTATTATATTCTCATAATTCTATTTAACGGCAATTGACGAGTGACAATAAATATCTTTTCAAGCATCATTCCCTCGATAAGCAGCGTATAGAGTAGCTTAAAGCTAATCTATGCATTCATTCATTAACAGAGAATAGGTTCAACGAACAAATATTTGTTGTTGTGTATTTAGTGCTTTTTTTCAATGCAGAGTAAATTACTTCCCTCCTTAATAAAGGAAACACTTTCCTCACGAGAAATTAGTCCTAATTAAAACCTGCGATTTGGGATACCCATTTCTCACCGTGTTCTAATTACATTTATCAGTAAAGAATCGAGCAGACAGTCAGAATAAAATGCACCTTAACATCTTTTCTCGGGAATAATAAAACATTGTGGAGTTGTTATATATATATATATATATATATATATATATATATATATATATAAACAAAAATGTAAGAGCATGAAATTTATGTTAGCAAAAAAAACTTGGAAAGCAAAAATTAAATAAAAGAAGTATTAAGATCAAGAGAATAAAATAAACTTCCAACTGTATTCCACGCAGAAACGCACCGAGGCAGTCAGACTGGAGATTTGATTTTCCTTCTGATGTTGAATAAAAGATTAACTCCCGAGGCCGTACAAGACGAGCAAGAGAAAAAAAAAACAACGAAAACTGTAAATTAGCCTCGTTTTCAACAGTAAAGACAAACTGTGGCATTTTTCAAAATGTACAAAATAGCACCTCTAAGGTTAAATAAGCGTCACTGCTTCGCCGTTTAGTTCACAATGTCAGAAAATGAAGCGTCTCGTTTATTCAATTAGTAGCGTAGTTTCAACTTGATGACGAGCATCGCATTCAAAATAACATTAGAATTCTTAGGAATACAACAGTAGTATTGATTGTTGGTTCATGGAACAAATGAGAAACTAATGTACCAAACAGCAAATGAAAATAAAAAACATTTAATCATTTTACATTCATTCTGCAACTACTTATGTAAATTTATACCTATACATATAAATTATCGTCTAAATGACACAAAAATTACAATAATACTGACAGTAGCTATATTTACTAAAATTGCACGAAAATGTCTTCAAGTACTAAAAAGTAAATTTAATCAATAAAAATCGCCTTTGGATTCAACCACCGCCTCCAAACAACTTCAGCATCTCTTTTGGACGGTCTCCTTGTTTAGGTTGGGGAATGGTGTTAGAAACATTTGCCTTCAGTTTATCTTTGAAGTTACAAGGAGTTTTGTTGGTCTCTACGCTTTAATAAAAAAGAGTTGCAATCTGAGGAGTCAGGTAGGCAGGCGTAAGGTGTGATATGGCCACAATGTCTGACCCCCAGGATCTTGTTCTCCTCCTTGTGTTGTATGATGCAATCCTGTTGCGAGACAAAGGTTTTTCCAGCAGCCACTCTCTTGATCTAGAACATCACTATCTCATTAAGGCACTTAACTTTGTGTTGATTCTGAGTTCTCCAACAAAATTCAGTTCTTAAGAACAATCAGAATAAGCTTTTTGAGCTGCTGTACCTCAGCTTGATATCGAACCACAATGTTCGTATTAGATTTTTCGGTGCGATTTCCAAAGAGTACAATATACAGTTTCCAAATTTCTGATGGTGTGAACTGCATACAATACTTCTGTAGCTGTTTGCAAAAGCGCCAAGGGAAAATTGAGATTGAAACCAAGAATGCTTTCTGACTATTGCTCTGTGGGCCTCTATTACTACAGGAATTACTTCAACAATGTTACATAACTTCTTCAACTCCGTAGCCATATTAAGGTATTTTAAAATTATTTCATTACTTCGGAGTCCACACTTGTATCATTTGGAACAGAAAAATCAATTATTGAACACTTACTACATTCTATCAAAAGGACAGGTTTTCGTGTTTCAATTACGCGATTAGTCTGGACAGATAAATCCCATAATATCTTGTGAATGTTATTTTTTTATACTCATTGAGGTTATTCTTAGGTATAATGAACTAGAACTGGCGGCAAAGCCTCTGATCGGGAGATTGGAGGATTTGATTATCGTGAACCACGTCTTAATTACTGCTGTTCACAGGTTTGTCTTGAAACGGGATGAGGCTATGGGCAAATACTGCGTCTCCAAACAAAGACAAAGCAATATGAAAGTATGAAAATACATTTTTGATGGCAAAAATACCAAAATATGCATTATTATATATAAGAAAATATATATATACCCACGAAAAAATGACGATTAAATACATTTCTCTGGAGTTGAAACCATAAAATGGTATTAAAACTATTAATATTTACATATTAAGTAGCCCATATTTATATTTTGACATTAAATAACTGATAGAAGTTGATTAGCCGTTAAACAAATTCAACTAACCACTAATAGGTTTGGGGTTCATCTTGTTTTCAAAACCCCAAAATAATGATTTGCGATTTCGTTTTACACAACAAAATCTGGTTTGTGCTGATTCCATTTATCTACATTTGAGCCCAACTCATTTAAACACTTTCCAGTGTAATACTGTTGGAACCTTGCTGTGATGGGTTATCGTTGGTAAATCACATATGTTTAGAAAATTAATTATCCAGATTAAAACCAGTATACAGAATCGATTTCTACCGATGTATATTTTCTTTAATAAGACTTTCAAGCTTTAGCATTGAAGGAGTTAATTTCACTGTTTACAAAAACAAGGATATCTACTAAAACTCGTGTACCCACCACATATAATGCTAACGGTGATAAGAAATAATGCCAGATTAAAACATTTATTAGGTACACACACACATACACACACATACACACACACACACACACGTTATATATATATATATATATATATATATATATATATATATATACATATACACACACTAGCAGTATAGCACGGCGTTGCTCTGGTGTAATGAAAGTTTAAAACTAATTCATGGTCCTAGAGCTCAGACTCTTTGGACGTTGACACGAAAGACTAAAAAGCAATAGTTGTTTCCAGTTAAAGCGAAATCTTAGGCTAAAAGAAAAATGAATGGATGTAAGTCAAAGTTTGATTTCCTGGTATCGATATCAAATAAATCTTTTTTCGTCGTAAACTGAATTTTGAAGGCTAAGTAAGTCCTCTGAGTAAATGGTATCATGGCTGAGGCTAAGAACTACAATTATACCTACTTAGAGCCAAACCCGAAGCAAAAACTAACATAAAAGGGCTGAAAAAAATAGACGTACAGGCAGATAAACAGACACACACACAAACATGTTGGCTTATATATATATATTATCGATTTTCTGCACTATTGTAAGAACTGCCACCTTGAAACTTCTGAATATCGTTTCTTATGTCTTTGTGTATGAGTGCATCAAATTTGACTAAAATCGGACCACTCCTTCTATAACCCGATTTTTTCGATGACCGAGTTATCGGTGGTACCTCAACACAAAACCTAGCTATGACCACTAGCAGACGCTTATATTACAACTGTGTAAATTTTCAAAAAAATCAGTTCAGCCGTTTCGGAGTCTATAGGTAATGGACACACAGACACACACAAAGTTCCATTTATAGGTAAGTTTAGATATATATATATATATATTTTTAATCATTTCACCCCAAGCAAGGCATTCCATTGTCACTATTGCGCATGGGGCTACATAGGGGAAGGTAAAGAGGAGGAGTGGTTAGGTGTAGAAAATGTCAGAAGGAAGGCGAGAGATGGTTAAGGATACCGAGGATGAGGGTTGGGCAGATGGGAAGAGTGTTTGAAAGAATGGGAGCGAGTTAGTGAGTTAGGCGGTGTCTATTGACCTTACATTTAAACTCCTGGAGATTGTAGCCGTCGGGGAAGCAATCATGTGGAAGGGAATTCCACAGTCGGGAAGTGCGAGAAAAGAAACTGTTGGAGTAGAAGTTGCGGTTGCATTTTATCGGTTTCACTGTAAAAGGGTGGGATCTATTTGCTAATCTAGTTTCTCGTGCAAATTCGTATCTAAGGGGCAGCAGTGATCTATGTTCATTGGAGCAGAAGCCGTGAAAGTATTTATAGAAGAGACACATGGCAGCCACGTCGCGTCGGTGAGAGAGAGACTGCAGGCGGTCTACTAAGTTGGTATCGATCACATTACAGGCCCTCCGCTATACCTTGTCGAGAAGCCTGTGGAGAATAGCAGGGGCACCCGACCAGATATGGCAGCAGTATTCAATGCACGTGTGGATGGTAGATTTATATATGTGCAAGATAGATTCAAACGGAAAAAAACTTCCCGGTCCTGCACAGAGAACCGACTTTTATAGCAGCGGATTTAGCAATCGATTCGATATAGTCATTCCATTTGAGGTCCGCTGTAAGTGTGAGACCAAGGTTCTAATAATAAAGATATTACTGCAAATATTGCTCTAATACTTAACGAACACTTTTAAAAAGTAAATGTTAAGAACTGTGTTTTGTTATTCCATTAGTTCTTAAAACTACTAATCTAAGTTACTTTTATATAGTAGCGATTATAACGTCGGTGGGCAGAAGAAGTCCACCTCCCAATTTTTCCTGGCTATTCGATTGCCATTTATAATCTTTGAAACTTTATGAAACTGATCAATCACGGATTTTGATTTTTTGAGTACAGTTCTTTTTGTTGTAACTGTACTTTGAGATGTTTTACTTTTTACGTTACATATTGCTTTCGTTTTGCTTTTTTTGTGAACTCGTTTTTACTGCGGACTTTTATTTTCTGTTTCTCGCCGTGGTGAGACCACTATGAGTCTCTTCAGCAAAATATGGAAGCAACAGTGTCCAAAACACCGTCTGTTTGGAGTAAAACTGTTAAGAAAAAAAAAGACGAGAGCTATTATAACCGGATGCTCGACAAGTACCAAGGATTCATTAAAACAAATGAATTAATAACCGAGCCAGATGCGTTGGATGTCGTTTCAGTTAATCTCCCAGCTGACAATGCACATGAAAATTTATCGTGGTCAGCAGGGAGACCATGAAAAAGCCTCAAAATCTCAGCAAAAATGTTGGCTAGACGGTCAAGTTCAATATGAGATGTGCTGCTATCGACTGAACAACAAGCGAGGAGTTTGTCGGGAAGGAATCTGACGACGAAAAACGTCAGATTGCAAACAGAGTATATGGGTACTCGAAGGACCCTGATTGTTGCACATGGAGTTCCGTTCGTCATATCCTGCAACCATGTGAGAGGTGTTTTTGCTAAGTTTGTTGCTGTCGAAAAAGTAAACCGCATCATTAGCAAGGCGGAGATACCAACTGGTGATTTTGCACTAAAGGTAATCCTCAACCGCCAGGATTTCATAAGAATCCCCAACATATTGTTGTGTCTGGGAAAAAGATTTTCCTCGAGGAAGAACGTGTGGTACTGCTGGGCATTTGACGAAAATATGCCCGAGAAAACTGACAGCGGCACTGGTGACAGCACCAGCTACACCGATTACGGCACCGACTACACTGGTTTCCGAGACAGCAACATCGAAAAAACCTGTAATGGTGTAAAAAAAACTCCGGCCAGCAGCAAACAACTGATTGGACTGAGGTAATAAGGAGGTTCAAGAAAAAAAATCAGCTTCCCTTCCTCCTTAGTTCAATACATCTAGACGGGCACCGACCCTGGAGAAACAGCTGAATTGGAAACTGGTATGGAGTGCGAGGAAATGCCTTCTCCTCGCTCATCTTCATTGAAAAGGGAGGGGGAAGATGAGGAGGAAGAAGGTAAAAAAAAAACAATGAAAGAGGATGGTAGCAGGGCAGAAAGAGCCCTGGTTGCCGCCAAGACTTAATCTGCCCCTGCATTTCCGGCGAAAATGGTCTGGATGGTTTGTCTTATGAATTGTAATTGAAGCTGTTGCACATCTTTGTCCCCATTTTGACTGACATGTTTAACAACTGGTTTCGGCAGGGCTCCGTTCCCAAAGAGGGGTGTGGTCACACTGTTGAGAAACGGCAAGGATGCTGGTCGGAATTTTGACGACAGGCCCATAACTCTCCAAAAGAGTTAAAGTTCCTGACGGAGCATTTGCACTCAGTTACAGAGATTCTGCTGGGACCCGAGCAAATTTGTGCTGTGAAGAGTCGAACAATTCAGAGCAACCTGCATCTGATTCGCACGCTCATAGATGGTATAAAAGACGACAAAAGAGCGCGATGATCAGTTTTGATCAGTCCAAGGCATTTAATAATGTTGACCATCGTTACCTAGCTGCTGTCCTGCAGGTCACCGGATTAACACAGAACTTGTGCCGCTGGATTAGCCTCCTGTATCGCTCCCCAACGGCTGTGGTACAGTTGAACGGGAAGATGTTACGCGTTTTTGCGCTGTCTCGGTCGGTCTGCAAGAGTTGTTTCCTGTCGCCTCTACTTTGTAGGCTGAGGGACATGGCTTGCAGTCCGGCCCTACGTAGAATCGCTGTCCTTGGTGTGGTCCAGGCCAGGGTTTTTTTTGTGTGTGTACGCCGATGACGTAACCACTTTTGTGATGTGTCGTAGAGACATCAACGTGGTGCTGAAGGCGCTTCAAAGATACGAAAAGGCCACGGGAGCCAAGATTAACCGCAACAAGTCTTCCGGCTTGAGGTTAGGTGCCCGGACGGGGGTCTATCTTCCGGGGCCCTTTGGTTGGACGGACGGCTCTGTCCGCATTCTAGGAGTGGAGTTTGAGCCCGACCTCCAGTTCGAGAAAAATTGGTCAGAAGTACAGGCAAAGGTCTGCGCGGCGGTCCAGACTTAGCTTAAAAGGGGGTTGGCCCTAAAGGGCAGAGCAGAGGCGTGTGCCTTCTACGTCTTACCTCTTGTCCTTTACCGTTTGTCTGTACGTTCTCTCTGTAAACGGCGCAAGAACGCAATATTTTTATATGAATATTTTGTTTAAAAAAGAAATTGTAAAAATAAGAACCTTTTAGAAATTAATATGGGGATTCTTTTTAGGCTCCCTGAAAGCATGAGTTATTTTGGTATATGGTGAAATATTGACGACTGATGGGTTCTTATAAGATAGTTACTGATAACCAATCTCAGTTTTGTTTCCCAACCCCAAACCTCGGCCTTATGCCAAAATTGTAGTTTCTACATTAAATCAACTTACCACGCCAGTTATTCGCTGTTTATATTTGCCTAATAATTTGCATATGACACTACACATTCCTTGCCCCAGTTCACCAGTGACTGGGATACTTTTCAAGAGCATTTACCAGTTTGTAAGAGTTATTAGACTTTCCGCTAAAACATGAGTAAATAGTTATATCATCAGCTTAAATAGCACTATTGTTTGAAGTTTTTACTTTTTTCAGATTCCATCAAGTAACGAGTCTGACGAAGAGATTTTAAAGATATTGATCAGACCATCGATTTATACCACACGGAATGTTTTTGGACAAATTTCTTTTAGTTATGGAAATAAAGTGTGTCTTATATTGAAGAAAATATCGATTTCTTTTTATTTTATTTTGTTTGTATACCCAAATGAAAAAACATATTTACTAATCTCATAAGAGAAAATAAAATTAACTTTATGAAAAATATATATATATATATATATATATATATATATATATATATATATATATATATTTAATCGTATCACCCCGAGCAAGGCGGTAACGCCACTGATGTGCAGGGGGCTACGTAATAGTGAAAAGACTGGAAAAGATAAAGCCGGAAACCACATCCTAATCAGGGAACAAGGGATGAGCCTCTTAAATTGTTCAATAGACATGGGTGGAGTGTGAACCGGGCGATAGATAGATCTATCTACTCCAATTGAAAGAAAAACAAAGTCAGAAGATTGGAAAAGAGAAAGCCGGAAACCACATCCTAAACAGGGAACAAGGGATGAGCCTCTTAACCTGTTCAATAGACATGGGTGGAGTGTGAACCGGGCGATAGATAGATCTATCTACTCCAATTGAAAGAAAAAACAAAGTCAGAAGATTGGAAAAGAGAAAGCCGGAAACCACATCCTAAACAGGGAACAAAGGATGAGCCTCTTAATCTGTTCAATAGACATGGGTGGAGTGTGTACCGGATATGACTAAATACTGATCTGAATTTTATACTACTAATACAACTATTGTGTTCCTAAAGTTGCAACTGTTTTCCCAATGTTCAATGACAGAATTTAAAATCCTGATTTTCATTAAGTTAAAGAATCTTTATAAATGATTTATTTCCATTTCTCCTCGTATCGTGCTTAGAAAGCTTCTTAAATAGCAGGAACATATTATTTTGACTCAACTAAAAATATCTTCATTTCTTTTCTTTTCGAATGAAAAGAGAACTTTTTTTAATCTGCGTTGTGGTGCAGTGGATATTGGCTCGTAACTAAAAATCGGGGAGCCGAGTTCGAATTTCACCTGAATTCATTGCATTCACGTACGCGCAAATACCCTTGGGAAAGGTATTTAATCCGTCTATTCCCTCCAGTTATGGGTTAAATAACAAGAGATATTGGGTTCTATAGCCTTGGTCGACAACCAGTATACCGCAGAAAGTAATGGCAACCTACTGCGGGATGATCTTCTGCCCAGTCAATCATGTCTCTTTCGAGACATGATCACCCAAGCGTGTATCACGTATGGCACTTAACTGAGTGATAGGAAAAATGAAGAAATCTTCGTCAAGAAATGCATTTTTTAAGTATGCTAAATTTCTTGGAATTGTCTTGGAATTCTTTTTTCCTAATAATTTTATTTCCTTATTTTCTGCTAAATTTTACGGGAAACAGATTTAAAATTGCTGAACATATTAAGAGGTGATAATGTTTCCTCAAAATAAACTAATAAAAACCGGATGGCATGCAACCCTTTTATTTATCCGACGTTGAAAAATATGTATTAATAAACAAAATCGATATAGAAAATTTAAAATAAATAAAATCGGAAAATAATTCCACCAAATATGTCAAAATCCGAAAGAATATTCAATAATCTATTTTAAAAAATGCATCCTTAATGGATCCCTGAATAATTTCTCAAAATATTTTCTACGCCACGTAATGTAGAGAGAATATATCGCAAAAACCAGTTTTTCGTCTTTTGTATTGAAAAAAATTGCAAATGGGATTTTTAAATATTAGCCCTTTTCCAATAAAAACAGTGAAGATGAATAAAAGCAAAATACTTTATTTGCGTTTTCTGTAAAGTAAAATCCATATGATTCTTTGAAGCTCTCGGTATTTGTCAAAACGCGCAGGCATGAGAGTTGACAAGAAGACTATTTAGAAAGATAGCACCGCTGTAATGGAGCTTTCTTGTGGCTTTTCTCACGGTAATAGTGGTGATGAATTTTCTGCGATGTTACTCAGATTTTATGAATGTAAGCACAGTACTAGTTTAGCGGCAAGGTCTCATCATTTTAAAGTGGGAACAGAATGAAATAATCGTTAGTTTTTGCTAGCAGTTTCTTCTGTTACCTCTACTCGCCTGTGGAACTCTTCCGTTTTCTTGCTTTCAAGTTAAATTTGACCCTAAAAAATGTAAA
This sequence comes from Ascarosepion bandense, assembly GCA_037127315.1. Taxonomy (NCBI): domain Eukaryota; kingdom Metazoa; phylum Mollusca; class Cephalopoda; order Sepiida; family Sepiidae; genus Ascarosepion; species Ascarosepion bandense. The sequence goes on from JBBBDQ010001317.1 coordinate 1,657,849, forward strand.
TGCCACGTCAATCGTCTTCTTCTGTTTTTTAAATTATTAAATTTATTGTCCTTACACATTAATAGTATTTTTCTCATATTCTCTAACCCTCAACGTTTTCGTTCTAGTGGCTTTATTGCCTAAGTTGGGGTGAAATGATAAATATATTTTCTCTTCTCAGCAGGTATATCAATGTTGAAATATATAATATCAATCCACTTATATGTAGTAAGTAATGGACAATTCATTCAGAGATATGTCGTTTTACAGAAGGATGCTTAAAATATCATAGATGAAGCGAGTAAGCAATAAAACAATATTTAATAAAGTGTAAACAAAAAGACTTTTGATAAGGGGATAATTCTCCAGCCATATCAACAGTGCAAAAGTGGGTAGCTATATTTTGATGAATCAAAGTTCGTACTTACTGCATCTGACACCGCCCAAGAAAATAATGTTTGCGTTCACCACCTGGTGATAGATGACAGGCGATTGAAAATGAGTCAAATAGCCAATTAATTAATATATACTACGCGAGAGTTAGGGGAATTTTCCCCAAAGAACTTGTCCTGGGGAACGTTTCTGTCGTTAAATCTAACATAGTTTGATGCATATCAAGATGGTTTCCATAAACAATTCCTAACCTAGGACGATTCATCAGTTTGTGTCAGAGGCAAAAATACAGTACATGCTGTGGGAATATCCATTTCTATTTGTTCCTAAAAAGGCTATGATTTTCATACATATACAAAGGAATTCAAGCTTATTGTGTTTATCGATTATTTTTAAAAAGACAACACCATCAAGTGAGAGCACAAAAGACTGTGATGACCAAACGCTCAGGAAAACTGACGAAAAAGAATTTGTTTCATCAGGGGTATGCTTCAGGACATAAGTTCTTTGTTACAATGACCGCCATACGTGACTGTGGTTTAGAACAGGTTAATCACGCTTCCTATTTTCCTGATTTCACTATTATCTGTTCCCCAAAATAAAATAAAAAACATTATGTCATTTCTCCTGTTGATAAGTTTTTTTGATCAACAGGATGAATAATCTTAGCAATATCTTCCATCGAAATAGTTGGTTTATTCTGCGCGATGTCAAGCAGAGCCCCTTCATCGATGTTGAAAATTTCCTGGAGTGTGGCTGGTCGTTTATATTAAGATCAACCTGACAACATCTGTTAAACACAGATTTGAAATTTCCAAGTACTGGAGTGCAATCCAAATACACTTTCTGAATATTTTCATCGTATATTAAGATTCTTACCCCTTTGCGAAACTCATATTGCATAATATGGCGAAAGTGCAAATTTACATCCTCCATCTTCAAGGTATTCATTTATGGATAAAACGTCCAAATTCAATAAAGTCCGATTCTCAACTGAACGATGAAATGTTTCAATCTAAAAAATATTTTACATCGGTATCAGACAAACGTCAGTGTATATTTACAGTCAATTTAAATATCAACAATGAAATTCAGGCATGGACCTTTGCAATATATATTTATACATGTAGGATCTCGCGTGAAAAAGTTGGCTAGGATAATTAACGACTCACGGTTGGCCACTATGCGCTATACGGTAGGTGATAATCGTATCCATCAGGTCTCGCAGGTAAATACGTCATACTGTAAATCGACAATAGAAAGAATCCTCAATCTGAGACCCTGCACTGTAAGGCCTCGTTGAATTCGTTTTATTTGGGTCTCATTAAAATGAGTAGGTTATCAAGAAAGACTTATTGCGAATTGTTAAGGAATATTTCTGATCTCCACTTAAAGCAACATCCGACAAAATGGACACATTTTATGTTTTTTCTCGAAGGCATTTACATATATATATATATATATATATATATATATATATATATATGCATCCAAAAATGTTTTTTTCCAAAGAATTTACATATGGTTACCAAACGACAGAAAGCGTTCTTTAAATTGACATTTTTCGTACGACATTTCCTCAGGAAGATTCATCAGAAAGCAATAATCTGAACGGTGAAACGGCAATTCCAAGGAATCTTTTTGTTGGAGGAAAAAGGTCTCTTTAAAAGAATATATTCCTTCATTGTCAAAGTTATATATATATATATATATATATATATATTTGGTGCAAGTCACTTTCTCACCACCGGGATATGGCTTCCCTCTGTCTCGTCTACAAATATTTTCACGGCTTTTGCTCTGACGAGCCCTACCTCTCTGGTGCCCCCTCTACACAAACTTATTCAGACAGCTAGACTGGCAACAAGTTCCTACCATTTTACAGTCCCAAACAACCAAATACAGCCGCCTCTTTCATTCAACAGCTTCTTTTCTCGCACTTCTCGACTGTGAAAATCCCTTTCGTATACTTGATTTCTTGACGGCTAAAATATCCAAACGTTTAAATCCAACTCTTATCCCCTAGACTCCAATCTTTCTTTATCCTCTCCCCAACACGCCTGTGTCTTGTTCTTTTCCCTTTTCGTAGTACTTTATCTTGCTCACATTGTTAATTATATGCTTATTAGTATGTCATATATATATATATATATATATATATATATATATATATAGTCATATCACGTTGAATACGCCGGTTCTCGCTCGATCACCGAAGTTAAGCAACTGGTCATTACTTAGATGGGTGACCGCTTAAGATTACGAGGTGCTGTAAGCGTTATTGACAGATGTGCATTGTGTTACGGTGGATGTCGGATCGGAGGGGGAAATCGTTGAGCCGAGTTCCAATTCCAGTGGAACACTTTGCATTCACTTGCGCAATGGTACACTTGGGAAAGGTATTAGTCCGTCCCTTCTCGATAGTTATGGGTTAAATAACTGAAGCCTGTTGTTTATGCGATCTGTGGCAGACGTCTGCGCCGATTGTTTGATATCAGCAGTGACAAAAATGTTGATGGTGCTACGCAAGCCTTCACCACTTTAAACAATTCTTAGGTCGAAATCGACGGGAGAGTCAATAATAATAATAATAATAATAATAATAACAATAATAATATATAATAATAATAATAATACTCATCGATGGTTACGTGCATCTGGATTAAAGTCTGAAACTGAAGGCTTTATTCTTGCAGCGCAAGACCAAAGTTTTTTCACTATAAACTTTCAGGCAAATATTATGCATAATAATATGGATCCAAAATGCAGGCTTTGTGATAAACACCAAGAAACAATAGACCACCTAATCTCAGGCTGTTCTGTGCTTGCCCCAAATGAATATAAAAATCGCCACGATAGAGTTGGGCAATATTTACATTGGGCAATGTGCAAACATTATGGAAAAGCTGTAAACAAACACTGGTATGAACATCACCCAGCACCGGTTACAGAAATAGAAGATGTAACCATTCTATGGGATTACACCATCTACACAGACAGAAAAATTGAAGCAAACAGGCCAGACATTATTGTTAAAAACCAGAAGGAGAAAACTTGTCTATTAATTGATATGGCTTGTCCAGCGGATTGTAACATAGCAATCAAGGAATTTGAAAAACTGTCAAAATATAAAGACCTGGAAATTGAAATAGAAAAAATGTGGAAATTGAAAACAAGAGTTGTGCCAGTGATAGTAGGTGCACTTGGAATGATAAAAAATGGAACAACACAACACATTGAAAGAATACCTGGAAACCCCAGCTTAAGAGATATAAAAAAATTGTCTTATTAAGTACAGCCCACACACTAAGGAAAACTTTATCTATGTAATGCTAGGGATGATAGGGAAGATAGAAAAACATGAAATGGAGTCATAACAACACGCCACTACCTGCCTTAGGTCTCCCCGCAGACTTGGTTGGTAGTGAGACCAAAGCAGAAATCGAAATATGATGAAAAATGACATAATAATAATATATATAAATATATATAGAATTGTGAATTAACTCTACATTGCGACACGGAAATTTCTAATCTCGTCATTAAGCAACATTGGATGTTAGTTGTAAAAATTATTTACATTTTGATACAAAAAAACATTGTTTGCTATTTAGATATGTGGGAAGATAAAAGATTTATGCGTGTGTTTCTTTTAACTAATCAAAATAAAGATTCACTTTGGAATTTGCCCAGTAGTTTCTAGGGAATATATACTTATCTTTTTTTTTCTTTTTCCTCTTTTCCTTTTTTTTTTTTCTTAACGGTCAAAATGTGAATCTACATTTGACCTAATTTAATTTTCAATTTTTGTTTTAATATTTCTTTTTATGATTGTGTATAGGAAACAATTTCTCTCTCTTTCTCTCTCTCTCTTTCTCTCTCTCTCTCTCTCTATCTCTCTCTATATATATATATTAACGATTTCTTAACAATAAACTCAAGAAACTAGAACTAACTATATCCCAGTTAAATAACTATATCCCAGTTTAATAATAAAATACTATTCATAACTATATCCCAGTTTAATAATAAAACACTATTCATTATAAATGCATACGTCTCAGTTTTTGTAATCATATCATTTTCAACTGATGACCGTAACTATCTAGACATTATTAAAAACGCAACGTAATTCAGTCACAGACAACAATCAACATTTTCATAGATTTCCTGGATTTCTGTGAAACATTTTCCATCACAATTTCTTGCATAACAGGGTTGCTTAATAGCCGAAGTCTTCATCAATTATTCTTGGTTGCATCGTGTACATTACCATCAGCTTCAAAATATAATTCATGAGATTGTCAGCTGCTTCAGTGAATTTGAATAAAACGAACTTCGATAGCAAATTAGAGCTTGAACTGCATTTATAATACTTTCGAACCGTACATTTTATTACAATCACTAAGGTATTTCATTCTTATTCCTTGTGCCAATCTTCGTGAGTTATCCCCTCTAACCTGACTCTTTAAGTTAATTGTTCACCACTGCTGAAGACTGGTATGGAACTCACAACTCTTTGGGTCAAATCACTGGAACCAACCAACGTCTATATCCACTGGGTCATGTGTCCTTAAGGAAAACAACAACTGAATTTTTTATAAGCCTAATGTTCAGTAACAATTTTTACCAGAGATCATACTCCAATTTTTTAGCGCATATGCTAAGCTACAAAAATCTCCTAAGCCGATCGAGCATTGAGATGAATACAATATGAGAAGCAGTAATACGGAGTGCCAGAAAAATCATTATTATCAAAAATATGAGCTCTGGTAAAAAATACTAAAGAAAATAATGATAAAATACAAGAAAAACTATTAACAGCAATATGAACACTAGTAATAATGGTTGCTGAACATTAGGTTTATAAGTCCCAGAAATTCGGTTATTGTTGTACTTAAGAACACATGGCCGATGGACACCATATTTAAAGGGGAAATATGACATAAAATGAGAATAAAGAAGGGGAAAAGAAGGGGAAAATCTTTGGTAGTAATTCAAACAAAATATTTTTTGATAATTTTTTAACAGAGCTGAATATTACAATATGTTATCTCCTTTCTCTACTTTTCCCTTTTTCTATTTTCTTTTTCTTTTTGTCGTTTATGTAGATATCCTTTCCTTGCACCCTCTGAAACCACCATTCATTACCATAGTTACCGAAGATTTTCCCCTTTTTCCCATTCTATATTCTCATTTTTATGTCTTGTTTCTACTCTAACTCTTCTGTCTACCCTATTTTCTCTTTTCTTTCCTCCCACCACTCGCTTTCTGTGACAAGGTTATTTTTTTATATTTTTTATTACGGACGTAATCTAAAAGTCTTCTTCTATAATCAAATCTTGAAAACCTTTCTCTCTCTCTTTACTCCCTTTCTTCCGTATCCTCCGTATCAATGTCAAAAAGACAAATTTTTAACTTAAATAATTTTCTTTCTTAACTCCTCCCACTTTAATGTAAACTTCCTGTGTATAAAATTATTTTGAATAACCTTCCTGTATGTGAATCTTTATACCTTGCAATAATTTTTTTGTTTTTGATTGTTGCTGAGGAATCGTGATTTTTCTCGCCGAAATGGCCATACAACGAATGTAGTATTCGGTGTTTTTTTATAATATATATACATATATATAGGATTAATACATACATAAAATTTGAAACTTACCTGGTTGATGCTACATTGAGCACCACCGGCTCGTAGAGGAAATTTCTGTAATCGTTCGTACAGTCAACAAGAGATATCAGCAATTGCATTCCGATTTTCTTAATTTTATTTTTATAATAAGTTAAAGGATAATATTTTATGCACGTTTTTGTGATGAATTGATTTGTTCTTATTTTTCAATGTGTGTGTGTACGTGTGCACGTGGCTGTATATGTTTGTTTAGGCTTGTATGAGGTGTGTATGTGTACATGTGTTGCATATACTGGATATTATTTTTTTATAATGTTCTTGCTTTCTTTCATGCTTTCACAATTCGTTTATTTCTTTTTTCTCTCTTTCTGAAATCTGTGAAATATTATGTGTGTTTGTGTGTTTGTGCGTGTGTTTTTATGTATGTGTGGGAAGGTAGAAAGCGAAAGAGGGAGAAAGAGATTGAACCATTACGAGGTCAAGGAAAAATAAAAAAAAAACATCTTACATATAAGAAACCTTCAAAAGAACAGAACACATTTTCTAAAACAAAAAAAAAATAACAAATAAAAGAAATCAACCGGGATCAGTTTCCAGAGTATTAAAAAAACCCAAAGTGTGAATGCAAACAAAGACATAGACGTAATAATAACAAGCAAAATTCCCTCTTGAGACAGTGACCTTTTCCCGCTCATTGAGTTTCAACCCAACTCCTAGCATTAGCTTCTTATAATTGTAATCGTCTCAGGATGGCGGTTGGTGTGAAATAAAGAGTTACGTCGCTTTTTCGTACCTTTTTTTTTGTTATTATCATCGAATGCATATTAAGCATGTTATATATATATATATATATATACACTACCGGCCATAATTATTAAGCCACCACTGTTTTTTAAAAGAATTATGTATTTCATGAATTTTTTAGTGTTTATTGTCAAATGAAAATAGAATGGTTCTTTTGTTTTTATTATTTTGCACAATTTACAAGGCAAGGAAGCAAATATGATCTCGTCTGAATCCCCCTAAATTTTTTTTCATTCTTTCATTGATGAAACTGCAGTATAGGTAATTATTAAATATCTATAAATTCATTTGATGCACATGTTATTGTGCAGTATTAACAAAAGAACCATTCTATTTTCATTTACAGTTATTCAATTGGCAATAAATACTAAAAAATAGTATATATATATATATATATATATATATATATAAATGTTTATACATATATATATATATATCTACATATATATATATATTTTTACATATATGAATATTTTCCTATATATATATATATATATATATATACAAATAAATTTCTTGCCACATCATAATAAAAGCAGCTTTAAAATAAGGATAATAATCTATTAATGCTTATAATCGAATAAATATCCTCGATTAAAATAAATGTAAAATTAGGCTCATTTCGGCCGACATTTCGTATCCGTTGGCATATAAAATACATCCATATACGTTCTTAAAATTGGGGAGAACGCGAGAAAGGAAATTTTTTTTATAGTCATTGAGATCGAGTAAATGAATCCCGAAAAAACTAACTTTTCCTTGAGCAACTTTGCCTACACAGTGTCGGAAATGTGTGTTAATCACAACTTCTAAGATGTCAAGGTGATGTTATTTTTTTTCCTTCGTGTTCTCCCCAATTTTATGATCATTGTCTTTTGTATTTAATGCCGTTGTTTTTTTTTCTGATGAAATCTGGACCAAAAGACGTCTAATGTTATATTGATATTAATCGAAGATATTTTTTCTGTTTACTTTAATCGGACTATTGTCCTCGTCTTTGTTGCTATTTGTATGATGTTTCAGCTGTTATACGCTCCAGACTTCTTCACAAAAGGAATGAGATCGATATACCCCAGTAATTGTAATAAAGAGTTCGGTCCAAAATTCTTAACACCTGAAGAAGGCCGGAGCGTACAACGGCCAAAACGTCGTACAAATGACAACAAAGATGAGGTCAATAGTCTGAATAATGTAAATAGTTTAACTATTACCTCATCTCAGAAATATACACAAAGAAGTTATTTATTTTACACGATTTTAATCATAATTAATAAAGAACCATCCTTATTTTAAAACTTGTTATATACATGTGTGTGTGTGTGTGTGTGTGTGTGTGTGTGTGTGTGTGTGTGTGTGTGTGTGCATAATCAGTTTTGTAAATACTGAAAAGCATCTCTTATCTGATAGTCAAACGTGTAAAGAAATGTTCGAAAAAAGTTATCGAATGCGTTTTGCCATTGCTAGCTTTAATGGGCTTCGTCGTTATCTGATAAAATATTCGTTAAAGAAAAAATAATTTGAAAATACTGTTGAGATGTGCTGTTCCATTGCAGTTTAGACCTCAGAAAGATAAATTACAGGATGCGATGGGTAAATTATTGTCTTTTTATATTTTTAATTTCGCGCATGCGCAATGATTGTTTTTAATTTTTTTTTTACTGCACGAGGTCAGTTGCTCACCGTCTGTGAGAAAAATAAGCAACATGATGCAATTCACTCCACTCCACGTAAAATTTGGAAATGGCATGATGTACTATTTGGCATTTGCGCCAGAAACTACAATACGAACATTTCAGATTCTTTGAGTGTACAGTATTTACATTATTCGGATTATTGTCCTCATCGTTGTTGCCATTTATACGACGTTTCTAATCCCTTGCCTCGATCCTCTTCTGGTAGTCATGAGTTATCTCCCTCTACCTCTGCAAATTAGTTATTCATCACTGTTGTAGCCTGGTATTGAACTCACAACTCTTTGCGTCAAGTTACGGGAACTAACAAACGTCTATATCCTTAAGGACAAATGACCCAGTGAATATTGACGTTGGTTAGTTACTGTAACTTGCCACGAAAAGCTGTGAGTTCAATACCAGTCTACAGCAGTGGTGAATAAGTAATTTCACCAATTTAAACAAGGAGATGGTTCAGAAAAGATGCAGGAGATTTCAAAGTCGTCTGGAGGTTGAAATCAATTTGTGTTTTTGAATAAATTAACATTCTATAAGCGTTCGCAAACATGAGCATTTCAGCAGAGAAATCTCTCCAACCAAGTGTAATCCTTGTGGATATTACGTCTGAATTAAACGACAGAGGTTCCTGTAACAATTATTTTTAACGGGATAGAATTTCAAGCAAAATGTGTGATTCTTCCCTCAGACCGACAGGATCTTCCAAAAGTAATGTCCTGACTGAGAAATACAAAGATAGTTGGCTAATCATTAAGGTTCCTGGCTTGCAACGTTTTTATAAAATGAACTTCAATAGCTTGCATTAGTTATTATTTTGACCAATATCCTTACATTTTATCAATATCTAATTAAAACACATAGATTAGAAACACAGCAAAATATGTAACGGAGATTCGAACTGGCATTCCATTTACATTGGAAGGATTACTTTACCTTGACCTTTTAAATTTATTATCCCCTTAAGGGAGTATGCTTTCATGTTCTTCACAGATACCGGGAATTACAATTGCAATAATGACGGTGTGGACTCCGGTTGCCTTTCCCATTGTCCTAAATTCAGAGTAGTGTTTCTTTTAAACTCGATTTTACACAAGGCTAGAGAAACCAAATGACTCGCTGTTTTCACGTAGTAGATAGGAAGAGGAGAAGAAATTAATCCATACTTCTCTCAAGGTTATTCGTGCATAAACGAAGTTAATTTGCAGAAGTTTGAACTCTCATCGTCGATTTAATTTTTCTGTGCCAAAAGCACTTCTGATCCTGTTTACAATTTTTTTTTTATTTCTCTATTAGATATTTCCGGCTCCTAAAAGATAAAAATTAGTGATATAAAAATGTTTCTTATTTCTACCTTTCTTTCTTTTATATATATATATATAATTTTTCTCCAGTCACGCTCAGAGAGAGAGAGAGAGAGAGAGAGAGAGAGAGAGAGAGAGAGAGAACAGTGAGGCAGCGTCGACTGTTTATTCTTACTAATATCAGTTGTTAAACTTTACGAGTTAGGAAAGCTCTTGCCGCTGTTTGCTTTTTAACGGTGTCGTCTTTTATTTTTTGCAATAATACGTAGTCAAGTAGTGAAGAATATATATATATATATATATATATATATATATATATATAAATTCCCTTCCACATACTTGCTTCCCCGACAGCTACAATCACCAGGAGTTAAAATGTAAAGTCAGTAGACAACTCCTAACACACTAACTGGCATCTGTTCTCTCAAACACTCTTCCCATCTACATCTCTACCTGTCTATCACCCTCCTTCTGACATTTCCTATATCTAAACACTCTTTCTCACAACCTTCTCCTATGTAACCCCCTGCGCAATAGTGGCAGTGGAATGCCTTTCTTGGGGTGAAATGATTAATATATATATATATATATATATATATATATATATATATATATATATATATATATATTTCTATCCGGTCACTCTCAGGCTGTTGGAATACGTTTTTTATGTCTCAATATAAGATTAGGTATATCAATAAGTATTTTCCGTCATTGTAGCCGCCATATCGATATAAATATTTTACCATCAATTTTGACCTCACGGGCCCACTCATAAATAAATGGAATATGTCAGAGCTGGGTAATTGGAGTTATGTCCGAAAAACATCGATATGACTAAATTTTATTTTAAGAAAATTTGACAATCGTAGCTGCAATATTGGTTACTCTGTCGCGTTAAGATATTCATTTCTTCATGCAAGGAGAAGTGTGATAGTGTCCCGGCGAGAGGATGTTTTTGGTTTTGATTGGCAATGTTTATTAATAGCTAAAGAAAACAATATAAATAACATTTGAAATCAAAATAAGAAAGAATGACACGTGTATTGATAATTTTAAAACTTCATTTATTTCACCAATTGATATTTTTTTATATCAGTTAAGTCCATACGTGATACACGCTTTGTGCGATCATGTCTGGGAAGAGACATGACTGACTGGGCAGAAGATTGTCACCCAGTAGGTTGCTATTGCTTTCTGCGGTAGACTGGTTGCCGACCAAGGTTAAGAACCCAATATGTCCTGTTATTTAACTGGAGGGAAGAAACGGATGAATGCCTTTCCGAAGGGTACTTGCGCGTAAGTGAATGCAATGAACTCAACTGGAATTCTAATTTGGCTTCCCGATTTATCTTTCCGAGCCGATATACACTGCGCCACAACACGCATCATTTATATCAGTCATCTTTAAATATTGTTATTTTATTCATATTTGAAAGTGCGTATCTTCTACCACGATTTTAATACGATGACCGTAGTTAAGCAACGTCAGTATTTGGTCCATATATGAGTGGATGACCGCTTGGGAATACCCTGTGCAATATGCACTTACAAGCGGGTAGTGTAATAGATAATTACTCAGAATTGTTAATCAGAGAGCCGAGTTTCAGTTCCCGTTGGGTTCGTTTTTATCCACTTACAAGTAAATTCCACAGCGTGAAGTATAAATACGACTCTTTTCCCCCAGACATGGGTTAATTATCAAAACATGTATCAACAAATACTGATTAGTTTCTTACTTCATGAAACCAATATATGTTCATAAACACAGAGAATTATTGACACATCTTCTGAGAAACCTACTTCCCTAATTTCTACGGATTACTCCACTGACAGTTAAATAGTCGGCATTCAACACCATAATTTTTTTCTAACTAAACATCACAGCTTCAGTTGAGAAATGGATTTCCATCTCTTTGTTGATAAAAGTTATTTTTCTTTTCAATAAACGATACAATTTTCTTTGACATTTTACTTCGAGGAAAAAAATTAATATTTCTCTTCCATTAAGCGAGCTGTCATTTTCAGGAAAAAATTGGAAGAACTTATAGATGTGTCTGGAATTTATGTCATAGATTTATCGATTTTTTTCATTGATTTCATATTTCTTGCAGCACAGTCTAATTTACGAAATTTGTCCTCATCATATATATATATATATATATATATATATATATATATTGTAAAACGTTGCAACAAAACAGTAGCCCTAATTACGACCGAAACCAGAAAACCTACTGCTAACAAGTCGGTAAAGTTAGTCATCAAACCCAAAAGGTACAACAAAATGGGTAGAGGGGAATAAAAAAAAACAAACAAACAAAGCATAAGCTGTGTTCGAAAGAAAGAAAAAACAAGACGAAAACCTTAACAAAAAAGAGCTCAATACGAAAGTAGAGCAAAAACACGAACTAAATCTAAAAGTGAGCCAAAAGTCAACCGCGGTTTCACTCGCCGGATCGTCAGGACTTGGCGATCCGGCGAGTGAAACCGCGGTCGACTTTTGGCTCACTTTTAGATTTAGTTCATATATATATATATATATATATATATATATATATATATATATATATATATATATATATATTGAAAACAGAAATAGGTGTTTTCCAGGGGAGATAATTTAGTATAGGGAAATAAATAAGAGAAATCGTGAAGGTTCTGTTTAAAGTGTAGATTTATTGGTAATAATGTTCATTTTATTTATTTTTTGTTTAATACATTAAGCGTGCATAATTATATTTGAATTGCTACACGTGTTTCAGGTCGAAAGTTGAATCTCTCCAGGCGAATAAATTTCTGACTTTATATATCGAGATCCCTTTTGTATTATACAAAAGAAATAATAATATTAATAATAATAATAACAATAAATGTACACTTTAAACAATTTTTCATATATACATAGATAGATAGATAGATAGATAGATAGATAAGGAACGAAGAAAATATTTGGAATGTTCAAAATATTAATTTAAAACAGTGCTCAATATAAAAAATAGACCAATGAATATTTATTATACATTATACATTAGAACATGTACAAACTACATTCTATTACAAAATTTTTTGGTAGATTGTACTTTGTACATGTTTTAAAGTATAATTCATAATATATATATATATATATATATATATAGTTGTAACAAAGTTGTGGACCTTTAGGATTTTTTACCTGCTGTTCATGCATTTACTTTTATAAAGAGTTCTCGATACAACGTAGAGCGTTATATTTTAATAGTTGTTACAATGGTTTATGAATTCATAGTATCACTACACAAAGATTTTCGCGTTTCAAAGCTGCTTTGCGCGCTTCTCATCGGGTGACAAAATTGTCACTATATATATATATATATATATATATATATATATATATATATATATAAGTGGACATTGTATTTTACATGTAGCGGCGATAGATTGTCTTGTGCTTAAACTGAAACGTCAGAGTCATTTGCATTGTGTTTTGAATTGAAAATTTATATATGCTGGATAGTAGTGCATTATGGGTAAGGCTATTGTATTATTCTCACTATTAGGTGGACGGTAACTTTTATGTTTCAAATTATATTAAAGGCTACGGAATGAAAATGATTGTTGATCCGGATTAAGTTATGTGACTATTTTATAGCGTAGTTTGTTAATATTTTTAATCATTATTTCTTATTGAATTTTTTACTATTTGTTGCTGATTGTTATTATGTTTACATGTGTTCATGTGTGCGTTCTTAGGTCATTGATATTCATTATTGCTTTTTATTCATTCATTTTACATATTTACTTAATTTACTTTATCATTTAAATATTCATTTTACTGTTCTTATTTATTTTTGGTTTTCCATACTATCAAATTCACTAAGAAGTTATATTAAACATAATCAAGTTCAAATTTGTCATAGACAGTCGTTGCTACTGTTTGTTTTAAACTTATTAAATGAATGAATTTATTGGTTAAAAAGGGAAATGTATATCTATGTCTATAGTTTCTTCGGGAGATACAGAAATAGAATCACATTCCTGAAACGATAGAATTTATCGTTATATGCTTAGGTACTAACATTCTCGGCTCTCCGTTGTAGTGTACTGGTTATTGGCTCGGAAGGGGAAATCGAAGAACCGAGTTCAGATTCTAGCTGAATTGGTTGAATTCACTTATGCACAAATATTCTTGGGAAAGGTATTAATCCGTCTATTCCGTGTAGCTGTGGGTTAAATAACAAGACAGATTGTCTTCTATAGCCTTGGTTGGCAACTAGAGTGCCACAAAATCAATGGCACACTACTGCAGTATGTATCTTCTGCCAAGTCAGTCATGTCTCTTTCAAAATATGATCGCACATGCGTGTATCACGTTTAGCACTTTACTGGCTGTCATATTCTCATTCTCATCTATGTGTTGACCAATCTCAATGGCGTTTAAACATCATTAGATTTGCAACTGTTACGAATAATTAACTGACACTGATTTTTCAATTAATATCCAAATACAAAAATATTTTAACATGTATGGATATCAATTTTTTTAGAATCTGTTTACGTAATAATTACCAATATATTCAGAGCACTTTGACGTAGTTAAATGCTTAGTAAGCTTGTCTCACTAGGTCACGTACGACTAAATAGTGAGTTCGATCCTCACAGAATGCTTTATACATTCGGCCTTTCCCCTTAGAATATCATTTGGGCACCTCAACGTGCTGTATTTGTTAGCAGACTTGTGTCGCTAGATCAATTACGAGTTCTATCCTCACTGGTGCTCAACACTTTCAGCCTTATGCCACATATCAGCAACGCATTTTAAACTTACCTTGTGTCACATTTCCATAGCGATGCACTGAAAATAAGCCTACTTACTAATATATTCTCCGGAAAGATTTTGTACGAAAAACAATGCGTAATTAAATACGTTATTTTTTCATTATTAAGAGTATTTACTAAGCTTACTTCCACGTAATCTTAAGCTTACATTACAGGCAATCAAACGAGGATTGAACTTAGAACGCTAGATAATTAGCCCTGAAAAAGTGAGCTTTCAATATATTACATTTTGCCCGAAGTCCAAGTGCGACGTTACGACCTAATATAATGAAACAACCAAGATTTTACCATTCCTCAAATAAGGTACGAAACTCTTCTCGACCAATGAAATAAAGCCTTCTATGTACGGCCATGTCTCAGAATGTTAAGGTTAATAGGTAAACTGGTTTAGATAAACATGTCGTCAAGGTTTTGAGAAAGGAAAAGAAAAAATAATCTGAATCATTGTCTACGCACGGTTTTAATTCGAATATGCTGGGCTTGAGCCAACGCTATTAGTAACATTAAAGTGACTGGCGACAGTAGTGATGCATTTATCTGACGTGAATAATTGATGAGAATATAAAACTACCGCAGAGCGAAAGGAAAGGTTAGATATCTGTATTCTTGAGTTCAAAATCAGATTTATAGACATTTTGCCAAGTATGGTAATTGACGACTGACAATAAGAATTAACTTGATTGTGATAAGTCTAGTGTTTAAACCCTTTTTATCAAGAATCAATAACACACAGTCCCTATTCGTGAATAGTAAATTATATATATATATATATATATATAATGAGATAAATGTGTACAAAGAATTCGTTAATCGAGCTCAGTTAAGAAAGAAGGATTTTGAATAACAGGGAACACCCTATATTTGATTTATTTTAAACGGCACAATGTTTCTAATATGTCACAGAAATGTATATATATATGATTCGAAGTAGCTAAGCGGTTTTGACAAATGTAATCAAGTAGAACAATCTAGCAAAGTAGCCGTAATGGACTGGTACTTGTCGTAGTCGTATGTAGTATGCTTAGGCGTAGGCTTATGCAATAGCCGTAGTCAATAGGTGTTTCAATAGGGATAGTCCTAGGCGTCCCTGCCTTAGTCTGTATTTATGGCCGAGAGCAGCCAATCAAATTACATTGAGGGGGGAACAAGGTGTCTGCGTATGCATTACATCAATTTCCAGCCTCCTGTACAACCACAAATTAACATAAAAATAAACGGAACGAAAACTGATACAGCGACTGATTTTGCGTATCTTGCAAAATCGACCAAATTTATGAACCATGCTAACCATGCACCCAGTTGCGTCTTCTAGGTTCAGCATTTTTCCTCGACATGTTGCGGAGATATAATATTGAGTCGATTCAGTCAGTCATTTAAGTGCCATACGTGAAACACGCTTGGGCAATCATGTCTCGAAAGAGACATGATTGACTGGGCAGAAGATTATCCCGCAGTAGGTTGCCATTGCTTTCTGCGGTAGACTGGTTGCCAGCAAAGGCTATTGAACCCAATCTGTACTGTTATTTAACCCATAACTGGAAGGAAGAGACGGATTAATATCTTTCCCAAGGGTATTTGCGCGTAAATGAATGCAACGAATTCAACTGGAATTCGAACTCGACTCCCAGATTTCTCGTTCCGAGCCGATGTTCCTGCACCACAACGCACATTTTGCTAAAATGTCTGTGCACATTGTCTCTTTTAACCTTTTTCTAGCCATAATCTTAAATCTTTTTAAGTCTGTCATTCGTTGTGTTTGCTGCTTCTGCTTTGAATGTAGAAATTCTTTATCAAATCCATAGAATAATCTATATTTTTCGTCGTTGCTGGTATGGCATCTCAGATTTAACCATTTTCCTACCGCCATAACGTTATTTCCTTTAGTCCTTTCTACAAATATTGTGATGGTGGTTCTTTTGATTAGCTTCACTTGTTGGTGACTCGATTATCCCATTTCTCCTTGCATGAACAAATGGTCAATGATCGTGTTACGACGGAGATGATAAGCTCGCAGGCCAAGCATTAGAAAGGGGAATTGTGTCAAAGGAAGCCACACATATTCATTATCCCCTAACGCTTAGTCTGCCTTTACATTTGACGTGATCTGAATCATCTGGACGACTAATTTTCGTTTGTAGTTAAGAGAAAGTTCAACCAGTAACTTTTTAATGGCTGCCATCGTGAATATAATAGCTAACAGGAAAGAGAACTAACGATGACGTAGATTTGTTCCCAACGACACATTGAGAAAATCCGTAGGGTTGAGTTTTGTCTATAGAACAGAATTTCTGTTTTTCCGAAGCCTAACAGTTATATCGTATATCGTAAAGAACATTTATGCGTAAAAACAGTTGACATTTCTCGGACATATAATGAAAACAGACTTTCTTAAAGATTTGATGCTCGTAGAATATCTTGATTGCAAAAGAAACAAAGGAAGTTTGGTTAATGGCAGAACAGGGAAGAGCAAATATATTAGAAAGACATATTTTGCTCTCAGGCAAAAAGCTAAGATACTGTGGCGAGACATATTCAATGAACAGAACACATGTAACATGATTATATGAACATTTTTCGAAAATACAATTATTTTGTGTCTTTTTAATATTCTTCTTTTTATGATGTTCGTTTTGGTACAGTGGATATCGGCTCGGAAAGAGAAGCCGGGGAGCCGAGTTCGAATTCCAGTTGAATCCATTGTATTCACTTACGCGCAAATACTCTTGGGAAAGGTATTAATCCGTCTCTTACTTCCAGTTATGGGTTAAATAGCAGGACAGATTGGGTTCTATAGCCTTGGTCGGCAAACAGTCTACCGCAGAAAGCAATGGCAACCTACTGCGGAATAATCTTCTGCCCAGTCAGTCATGTCTCTTTCGAGACATGATCGCCCAAGCGTGTATCATGTATGGCACTTCACTGACTGACTGACTTTTTATGAAGATTATAATTTGTTCTCAATGACCAAACGAAAGCTGCAATTAACATTTGATTAATATGTTTTTATGGCTTATCAGACCATTGTTGGTTATTTAAAGCTATAATATATTTTTAGATTTTAAGAGATATTTTTAGATGATGATGATTCAGTGATACAAATGTTAAGCGAATTTGCGCGTAATTAAATAAAAGAAATCTAACTAGAATTAGAACTCGGTTCTCCGATTAACAATCCTGAGCCATTATACTTTAGACAAACCGCACATCCAGGCTTACAGCACCTCGTATTCTCAAGGTTTTAACCATCTAGATACTAACCGGGATGTACATTAACCAATGATCATTCGGAAGCCGGTATTACAAATCCAAATGGTCTTAAGTAAATTTATTTATTTATTTGTTTAGCGGATTATCAACATTTTATGGATCATTTATTGTCGGAATTTAATTTTCCATTATTAATTTCTTTTGCAAAAATGTATTGCTTACATTTTTCTCCATACAGAAATGTATTGTTAGTATTTTTTTATTATCTTCTTTTTTACAAAAAACGTATTACTAATAGAATTTTACTAGTAACATGTATTGCTGGTATTTCTACTATAAAAATGTGTATACATTCATAGCGTTTTGACTCCAGTTTGGCAGTTAACTATTTTCCCATGGGACTCTAACTGATGCGACTGTCTAGGTTCAGGGCCACCCTAGGAACAAAATCAAATAAGAGGTGATTCTGCGCTTCTACAATTCTCCGATCAGAGGTATTGCTGGTGAATGAAGTTTATCGCCATACCCGATACGGCCGTAGGCAAGTTAACTTATAACTGTTTTTTCTCTATTGCCTGAGTAAAAACACGTATGATTGCGTAGGGGAGATACAAATAATGTTTTCATGTATTGGAAAAAAACTTAATGAAGAAAAAAGGGTGAAAATGTGATTTATTCTGCTTAGCTTAATTTGGCACAAAGATAGAACAATTGGGTACCCTATAATGATCAAAGTAGCTACTTCATATCAATTGTCAATCAGGCTGACATGTTAACTACGTTAGGCATGCTACAGAGAAAAGCTTTGAAAAAATAAGTTATTTGAAATATTGGTATTAAACGAACATTGGCATTAATTGCCAGCTCTATACAAATAATAATAATGTTTTGTTCAAACGCCCAAATCTTTTTTAGTCCGAGTTTTTGGTCACAGTGTTTTGGATAGGATTGTTAGATTTTACAGGAGAGTAATGCTTAACAGCATGGAGCATGAAATCTGCTAGAAGAGTTCGATTCGCGAATGCTATGAATCTATTTCGCTTCTACTTCCAACTATGAGTTAAATAAAAGATCAGGATGGGCTTTCGAATCGGGGTTGCTAACCAGTTTAGGAGAAAAAACTCTGAATTCAACTATGCTGCCATCGAAAGGATCGTGGAGTTCACAATAACACAAAAAATCCCAACTGCGATAGATAGATAGATAGATAGATAGATAGATAGATAGGTAGATAGATAGTTTTAAAACAAACATTAAAATTAATGTCTACATGTGTAGATAATTAAAAATATAATTAAATAAAATGAACGTAAATAGATAGCTAGTCAAATTTGTAAGGGCCTTTCTGATGCAGAAATAACTGAATTTATTATACACCTACTCTCTCTTTTAATAAGCATGGATTAATATAAACGCACACAGTGAATAGGAAGAAAAAGTTTTCATTTTTGGGTTGGATTTAAAGGTTAGGTTTTCGGACTTGGACATGTGGAATGAATTGGCAGAATAGCAAATAAATATTAAAATATAAATAAAATGATTTAATCAAATTTTCCAATATGAACGTTGATCGGATTACACAACCTTTGCCCAGATTTAAAAAAACTATATATTTTATCAACTTTCAATGCATAGTAATCACCGAACGTTATTTCATGCTAACCTGCTTATAAGAATTTTTTTTCTCTCCCTGTTTTCTCTCTTCATTTTGCTTTCTCCATTGTATCTCTTTTTCTCTTCACACACACACACACACACATATATATATATATATATATATATATATATATATATATATATATATGCGTGTGTGTGTGTGTGTATGTAGTGGTTAGCGTTATCATCGAGGAATGTGGAATTTGTGAGCTTAATTCAAATTCATCTCAATTCCGTTTCATTCACTTCGCGTTAATGCTCATGGAGAAATGTATGAAAGCTGCTACAATTTAAGAAGTAGAGGAGACTGTGTCCTCTAGCCTTAGTAGGTAGCCAGTCTCACAAAAAGAAAACTCCAAAATCTAAACGTGTCTTTCAGAGAATATTATGTTCACGTCCTTTCCTTGGGCTTAGCCATTAGTCCAAAGAGTTTAAATACAATGAAACAGAAATTCAGTTCAGATATCTCTTCTTATACTGTTTACAGTTTTCTTATTATCAATATTCGAAAATTATAGCTGAGGCACCTTGAAATTATTTCTATTGGGAATACAGCAATTCAGTTCTAAAGTGAAATGATAGGACCTCGTACGATTCCCTAAAAAATACATGTATACAAATATATTATCAATGTGTAGAAGTTTCTCACTTAACTGAGCAGAGTTATGCAATCGTCAAAAATTCGTGAAAACATCACTATAATGACTACCCTCATTATCGAAGTCGACATGCTCATTTAATTGAGAAACTTTCCCATAATAATCTTATTAATGCTCTATCTATATGCCGATATCGAGCATTTAACGACAAAAATTTGCTTGCCAAAATATTTTTTATCGGTAAACCTCTAAAGAAACAACAATCTTGTCACTAAACATCATCACAACTCAACAATATATATATATGTGTGCGTTATATAATAGCTATAAACCTTATTTTAGTGATACATAATTTTCACTATAAATCCCTGTTTCTATTTATAAAACAATGAAATTTTGTCTACCTAGATAATGGAATATAATATCAAAGAAATTTAACCACTTGGCAGAGATCGAACATACGTTCGCTTTTTCTGAAAGGCACCATTCAGGCTGACGACACGTATCGTTCTTTTAGATTAGATTAGATTAGATTAGATTAGATTAGATTAGATAGATAGATAGATAGATAGATAGATAGATAGATAGATAGATAGATAGATAGATTTTCGCAGTAAGTATGTATCCAAATCAGATTGACTACATTCAGTAGACAGATTCTGTTTGCTTAATTTGTATTGTATTTTCCGATTTTTTGAATAAGATATTTCGTATTGGGTTTGAAATTGTAAATAGACTATCTGAAGTACACATTTCCCCTGTTGTTTCATTCAAGTTTATTTGAAGGTTTAAATCTTTTGCAAAAA
This sequence comes from Ascarosepion bandense, assembly GCA_037127315.1. NCBI lineage: Eukaryota > Metazoa > Mollusca > Cephalopoda > Sepiida > Sepiidae > Ascarosepion > Ascarosepion bandense. The sequence goes on from JBBBDQ010001317.1 coordinate 1,678,735, forward strand.
CCACGTAGTTTCGGTCGTCGGTTTTGCTTCACTTAATTCTTACACATGACGTCACCGTGGACTCTTTTATCTTTCTAAAGAATACAAGGATGTAGTCAACAGAATCTAGCTTATCATATGACACATAGATTGAAAAACGCGTATTTATACAAGTATACGTTCTCTAAGTACCGAGTTCGCATAAAGTAATAATCCCTACCCGTTTCCTGGATTACAAAAGAATTCTCCATTCGTAAGGAAATCTTGTATACTTGGATCTAATCAATCATATTACTTCTTCATACAAATGCTTTTAATCTGATCAAGTTGATCAATTTTTTTTCTTATCGGTCTATAGAACTCTCAAGAAGGATCAAAATACATGCAAATATAAATATATACATACATTTACAAAGCAATGGTTGCATATATATTTTGGTAGAAGATCAAATGCGGATTGCGGAAGAGAGCTGTTTGTGTAAGATATAAACGTTTCCGGTTATTAAATGCAGGATTTTGTCATATTGAGAAAAATAGTTTTTTTTTTGTTTTTTTTTGTTTTTTGCACGAGTTAAAAATAGGTATAGGTTTTGTGCGCATTAGGATAACAAAGATTGTTATAGGTTTGTTTTTTAACTAGTGTTAAAAATATAGACAACGATTAGGTAAAGATTGATTGATAGAGTTTTGGATTGCACCAAAGTAAAGAAATTAGGTTTGTTTAGTATAGGTGTATAAATTTTAAGTGACTTTCGAGATGAGAAGTGATTTTTCTAAAGTTGGAGAATACAATTATTTTTGTCGGGAACAGTAGCCGAAATATTAACAGGTGGAAAATTGCAAGTGCGGAGTGAAATGAGTACAAAGTTATTTTTAAGCGAATTTATCAAAGCGATTCTCGTCAAAATGTATGCCAATGGATTTTGATGATGTGTGACCCTAGGTCGAAATGCGGATTTGACAATTTCCTGTGTACTGGATTACCAGGACAGTTAATATGAGCAGGCAGAAAATAAGAGGGAGTGTGTTTTCTACCCTTCTAGTGGAAGCAAAAACGAGTGGATGACAGAAGAGATTCTCGACATAATGCAATGAGACAAAAAATACCACCAACACATGGAAGTGAATACAGGAAACTACATAAGGAAATAAGGAACAAATGCAGACAGTCTAAAGAGGAATGGCTCAACAACAAATGCGCAGAGCTAGAGAGAGTAAGCAGGACCAATAAAGCAGACATGCATAAAGAAATAAGAGAACTGACAGGACAAAAAATCTGCTTCTCAACAGGATACATAAAATCCAAGGATGGAACGATAATATTGGAAAAAGAAGAAGTACTCCAGCTATGGGAAGAATATATAAAATATCTTTTCCACGACAGGAGAGAGCAACTAATAGTACACAAAGATGAGGACGGACCGAAATTATAAATGTCCGAGGTGTAAGCTGCAATGGCCAAATTGAATAAAAACAATGCAGCATGTCCAGACGGCATTGTAATAGAGCTGCTGATAGCCCTGGAAGAATTCGGTATAGAGAAAATTACAGAAATAATGAACGAAATATATAATAGTGGATAATACCAGACGACTTATGCCTAAGAATCCAGATGCAAACGAGTACAAACTATACCGAACTATTAGCTTCATGAGTCACATTACAAAACTGATCATCCGAATCATAATGAATAGAGCGAAAGTAAAATCAGGCCAGAAATAGGACAAGAGCAGTGCGGGTTCGTCAAAGACACTGGAAAAAGGAATGAGGAACGCCATATTTATGATTAGGATGTTCTCCGAAAGGAAAATAAAAATGAAGAAGGACTTGTACGTAAGTTTTATTGATTATGCGAAGGCATCCGAAAAAACACGCCACAAAGAATTAGTGAAGATTCTCAGCACTCTCTACATTTTTGGGAAAGTCATCAGACCAATTAAAAATCTCCACTGGCAGCAAACTGCCTGCATACGGATAGGTAACGAGTTCAACAGATTTACAAAGATAGAGGGAGCGTAAGACACGGATGTGTCTTTTCATCAGATATGTTCAACTTGTACAGCGAGAATATTTTGAGCACCCTAAATGCTATGCCAAGATTTTTAATCGGAGGCCACAATTTGAACAACATAAGATACGCAGATGATACAGTGTTGATTGCAAACACAGAAAGGAAACTATAAAACCTACTACAGGAGGTAGCTGAAGAGAGTGACACAAAAGGACTACAAATAAACTGCAAGAAAACTGAATGCATGGTCATCAGCAAAAAAAGAGCAACCCAAAATGCCAAATACAGGTAAAGGATACTAGAATCAAGCAAGTACAAAAATTCAAATACCTAAGAAGTGTCATAACAGGAGATGAAAAGTGCGACACAAAGACCCGAAGGCGAATTGGCATGGTACTAAGACACAGGAAACTTTCACTAGAAACAAAGAAGAGGGTACTAGATTTCTATGTGATGTCAGTTCTTCAATACGGCAGTGAATGTTAGATAATATCATCAAAGATGAAGGAAAAATTGAAGCAGCTGAAATGTGGTTTTACAGAAGGATACTACCGATATCATGAACCGAGCACTTGAGCAATGATGAGGTGTTGAAAAAATGCCAACGAAAAGAAAATTAATAATGAGAATGAGGAAGAGACAACTGAAGTTTCTTGGCCATGCAATGATGAAGGAGGGCTTGGAGAACCTGATACTGACAGGCCCGAAAGAGGGAGAAAGTAACAGAGGAAAGCAAAGGATAACATATTTGAAGAGCTTGAGCAGGTGGATGAAAGGACAGGGGTTTCGGGGTGTAACAGAAGAAAGCTTGCTAAGAGCCACCAGGGATGGGGAGACGTGGAAAGGCACGATCACTTAAGTCCTGAATGGACAGTGCACATACATGAATAATAATATGAAGAAGAGTTATACAGTGAGGAAAATGGGAATCTTGTACACCTCGTTCCCACCCCGGATTAGACTAGATGCGTATTTAAAAAATTCAGGATGCAAGAAGAAATTAGTCAGTCGGCTCCCGGGTCTTGTGAATACAGGTTGTTTGGCTAATCGCAGATCAACAAAACAACGTGGGCGAAATCGACGAAAGCTCAGTGAACTTGACTGGATGCAACCAGGGATAGTGTTATATAAGGGTAAGAAAAGACAGATATGGGTTTCCTTTACATGTGGATAAAATTAGAAAAAAAGTCTGCTGCGTACGAGAATGAAAAATGAGACATGGGTATGGCTTGAACCAAAATCTATAAATTAGGCATAGGTTTGATTTGCACAAGGGCCAAAAATGTCCATAAATTTTTGTTTTGCATAAGGATGTCAATAAAGTAGACATACATTTATTTTGCCCGATGGCTTAAAGGAGGGTATAAATTTAGTTTACACGAGCATGAATATGATTTACATTACAGTAAACAGATAATGTTATTTCTTTAAACAAGAACTCAACGTATTTCTGACACGAACGAACATGACAATAGATAGATAGATAGATAGATAGATAGATAGATAGATAGATAGATAGATATAGAACTTGAATGAGATAGATAGATAGATAGATAGATAGATAGATAGATAGATAGAATAGATAGATAGATAGATAGATAGATAGATATAGAACTTGAATGAGATAGATAGATAGATTGATAGATAGATAGATAGATATAGAACTTGAATGAGATAGATAGATAGATAGATAGATAGATAGATAGATAGATAGATAGATAGAACTTGAATGAGATAGATAGATAGATAGATAGAGAGATAGATAGATAGATAGATAGATAGATAGATAGATATAGAACTTGAATGAGATAGATAGATAGATAGAGAGATAGATAGATAGATAGATAGATAGATAGATAGATAGATATAGAACTTGAATGAGATAGATAGATAGATAGATAGATAGATAGATAGATAGATATAGAACTTGAATGAGATAGATAGATAGATAGATAGATAGATAGATAGATAGATATAGAACTTGAATGAGATAGATAGATAGATAGATAGATAAAGAACTTGAATGAGATAGATAGATAGATAGATAGAGAGATAGATAGATAGATATAGAACTTGAATGAGATAGATAGATAGATAGATAGATAGATAGATAGATAGATAGATAGATATAGAACTTGAATGAGATAGATAGATAGATAGATAGATAGATAGATAGATAGATAGATAGATAGATATTAGACGTGAAATAACAGAGCTGTAAGATAAATCTCTTCAAGTAATGTACAAGATGCACACAAAATTATTCACATGGAACTGGCATTTGTTCTTCTGAACATTTTAATGTAGCGTAATAATTTTTTAATTTAAAATCTCAATGTGTCTATGAATGTATCGATTAAACGAGCTGATCTCCTCATTTTAGAGATTAGATACTTCAATGTGTAGATTAGAGGCACAACATTACTTAGGGTCCATAAGCGTATTTCCCAATACGGCTCTTCATATAATGCGGTCTATTTCCTTTGTTACTTGTTAGCTTTCTTTGGATACTTTTTTAATGTTTTAAAAAGCACAACATTTTCTTGCATGTAACTATAAAGTTAATTGCATAGATAAACATACAAGATTAGTCCTGCAGAAAATATAACTAATACAGTTGCAAAGTTACATCAATACGCCGCCATTTTTCATGGTTCGGACAAATTTCAACAAAGCATCAAATAACTGCTTACAAAATCGAATTACATATATATAATTTTTTTATCATCAGTTTGCATATTTATTTTATTACGTATATTTATTTAAATGTAGGGTCAGTCAGTTACGTGCCATATGTGATACACGCTTTAGGCAATCATGTCTCGGAAGAGACATGACTGACTGTTTAGCCCGCAGTAAATTGCCATTGCTTTCTGCGGTAGACTGGTTGCCAGCCAAGGCTATAGAACCCAATATGTCCTATTATTTAACCCATAACTGGATGGGAAGAGACTGATTAATATCGTTCCCAAAGGTACTTGTGCATAAGTGAATGCAAAGAAATTCAAATGGAATTCGAAATCGACTCCCGGATTTCTCGTTCTGAGTCGATATTCACTCCATTACAACTGCAGGGTAAAAAGTAGAAATAACCGCCTTTGTACATACAATAAGTTCTACAAAATAGCATGTAGGATAATTAGAAAACTAAGCGTTAAAGCTCAGCCAATAACCGTCAGGATAATTCAATAGACCTTAATACACATAATGCACGAATGATTATCATATATAAATAGTCGAGCCAAAACATAACGTATATAACCTGAAGATTACGTTAAAATATAAAATAATTAATATCACCCATTGGTGTAAACCACAGTCTCCATTTATATATATATATATATATATATATATATATATATAATCACTATAATAATTATAACAATATTAATAGTAACAGAATTAATTCTGCTAATACTAGTAATAATTATACTATAATTTAGATCGTCTTGAATAACACACCGAGGAGGAACTCGGAGGGAAAAGGAGGAGAAGTAAAAAAAAAACAAACAAACAAATGAACAAAAAGTCAAATACTCGTATTAAAAAAAAAGCCAAGACGAAAACTCTAACAGTAAAGCGCTAAATACGAAAGTAGAGCAACAAAGACAGAAAATCTATGCAAAAGCCAACAAACCTACCAGATTTTCTATCTTTATATATATATATATATATATATATATATGTATATATAAGTTGTTGAACTCGTAGGTTTATTTACCTTTTTGTTCATGCATTTACTTTTATAAAGAGTGCTCGATACAAATGTAGAGCGTTATACTGTAATGGTTGTTACAATGTTTTTAAATTCATAGTATCACTACACAAAAAATTTCTCATGTTTCGAAGCCAGCCCATTATGTTTTGGCTTCATTCTCAGGTGATTTTTTTAGAAATGAGAATTATCCAGTTGAAAAGACCGTTTATTTGTGTTGGATTTGATATTTTTGGGTGCTAAACCAAAGCACAACCAAACCCAACAACGAAAACATGTGTAATTTTAGAAACCCTAGCAACTGCCCACTACAAAATAAATGCAAAACATTGTAACAACCATTACAGTATATATATATATATATATATATATATATATATATATATATGTAGAGAGAGAGAGTGAGAGAGAGAGAGAGAGAGGTGAGGTCATTTCACCCAAGCAAGGCAATACTTTCACTAAAACAGAAGGGAGAAGACAATAAGAGAACAGGAATTAAGAATACGGAATGTAATTGACATTGCATTTACATTTTTGAAGATCGAAGTTGATTGGTAAGCAAGAACGCGAAATCGATGTTCACAAGCGAGAAATGTTCAAAATGAAATTATTAACATAGAACTTACAGTTGCATCTCACAATTTCAACTTTAAAATGATGAGGCTTTTCTGTCAATATAGAACAACCATCTTTAAATACCAGAGAAGAAATTTCATCATGACATTTATTTTTAATCGTATCACCTCGTGCAAGGCGGTAACGCCACTGATGTGCAGGGGACTACATAAGACTAAAAAGATTAGGGGGCTACATAAGAGTAAAAAGATTAGATAGGAGAGAGTGAAGAGACAGACGAACCAGTTAGAAAGGAACAAGAGAAAGATTGGAATACAGGTGTGATGACATTTTCAAAGGTGGAGAGAAAAGAGAACATATACAGTGTGGTGAAGAAAGAACTAGAGTCAAGTGGTTAAGAGATGAGTATTGACGTTGCATTTAAATTCCTGGAGGTTGTAGCCGTCAGGAAAGCAAGAATATGGAATCAAGTTCCATAGGCGGGATGTGCGAGAAAAGAATTTGCAAGAGTAGAATTGATCTAACTGCAAATGGGTGAGACCCAGTTGCCAGTCTGGTTGCACAATTAAACACCTGTTGCTTAAGTTCGTTGAAGCAGAAGCCATGAAATAATTTATAGAACAGACAAAAGGAAGCCACATCACGTCGGGGAGAAAGTGGCTAGAGTCGAGCCGCCAAGTCGGTACCTATCACATTATTGATTCTCCTTTGGAGCCTGTCAAGAACACTGAGATAAATAGCAGGGGCGCCTGACCATTTTACCATGAAAATATTTTTTAGAAAATAGATCAGAGAAAATACGTTACGGCTATTTTAAAGTTACTGAAACCGAGATGCCAGGTGAGTATTAACATTGCAGATATTTCTTGTATTTTATCAAGAATCTCAAAATATACAGCAGAATTAGCAGACCAGATTTGACTGCACTATTCAACTATTCAATGCATGGGTGAATATATATATATATATATATATATATATATATATATATATATAATCATTTCACCCCAAGCAAGGCATGAATGTCACTGGTATGCAGGAGGTTACAGAAGAGGTGAGTTATGAGAAAGAGGAAAAGTTACAGTGAATGAGTAAGAACAGGATAAGAATACAGGTGTGAAGAGGGTTGAATCAGAGTAGAGTGTTTATAAAGAAGAACAAGATACAAGAGTTGTCTGGAACAGGATGTGACTCAAGAAAATAAGAGAAGGCAATTGACTTTGCATGTAAATTATTGGAGATTGTAATTTTCAGGGAAGCAAATACACGAAAGAGAATTCCACAGGCGGGAAGTGCGAGGAAAAAGCTGTTAGTGTAGAAGTTGCGGTTACATTAGATTGGTTTCACTGTAAACGAGTGGGGCCTAGTTGTTAGTCGAGTAGCTCGAGTACATTCATGCAGAAGGGCACCAAAGAGCTAAGCTCGTCAGAGCCTTTAAAAGTATTTGTAGAAGAGAAAAGCCACATTACGTCGGGGAGAAAATGACAAGAGTTTAACTACCAGGTCGAGATCAATTACATTACAGATTATTCGCTGGGTTTTGTCAAGAATCCCAAGATGAATAGCAGGGGCATTTATATATATATATATATATATATATATATATATATATATATATATATGTGTGTGTGTGTGTGTGTGTGTGTGTGTGTGTGTGTGTGTGTGTGCTTAAGATAGATAAACAGTGAAGCACATTTACCAGTAGAAAATAAATCTAGGAAGTGAAATGAGTGTAGGTTTGTATGTTTTATAATGTGGCTGTGTGTATTTTACTCGGTGTGCTACATACGCTTGATTATGACTGTATGTCTTTGGTTGCTGCATCCGTGTGTATGTATGTGTGTTTGTGCGTGTATGCATGTATGTGTGTGCCTATGCGTGGGGTTCATTTGACTATGAATTATTATACGTATGCCCTGTTTGTGCGTTTGTATTTTCTTACTGTGCATACGTGTGTTTGTGTGTGCGTTTGTGTGTGTGTTCATGTACATGTATGTGTGTGGCGGTGGGCGCGCTTTATCTGGGTTCTTATAATCGAAGCCCATTTTGTTTTCTCTTGGTGGATTTTATCGCTTACCTTAAAAAGCCATTGCGAATATTTCCAAAAGATTAAATCAATTCATAATAATGTCTAACGTTCGCTGCATCCAGTTTTAAATTACGTTCTGCTTACATTTCATTGAAATGCGGCAATGCCATAATTATGTATTAAATTTGCTTCATATCGACTTCTAATAATCTGAATTATGTATCAGATCACCAATCAATTTTTCTGGCAAAATATTTACAAGATCCATATAGAGCGAATTGTTAAGTTTTACGCTGATTAGTAAATTTATATTCTCCAACAAAATTCTGCAAAATGCAATGAAGCGCTATCATGACTGTGACAAACACTGGTGAGAATATCACTGGCGATTAAGTGGTATACGTGATATATATTTGGGCGATCATGTCTCTTCCGAAACATGACTGAAGAGGCAGAAAATTTTCCTGCAGTATGATGCCATTTTTTTCTGTGAGAGGCTGGTTGCCAAACGAGGCTTCTGAATCCAATGGCATTCTCTTGTAAGTGAAAGCAACGAATTCAACTAAAAATTGAACACTGCTTTCCGATTTCTCATTTCGAGACGCTATCAGGTGCACCTCAATGCAGATACTTTTTTTTTACATTGACCATGATTTAGCTACGTTCTTTTAAAGTTTAGTATACTCCACGTGATTTTACACAACTGTTATACCCTATTTTTTAACGTCAGTCTATATTCATGCTTTATGTTTTCCATATATTCTAACCATTTTGCTTAATGCGTGTATTTTCTTGATATCAGATGAAACCACCTCTCTTGTAAAAGCTAACTTAAAGCTAATGTTTTTAAATTGTTTATTCATTTAAAGATCAAATTCTTCTGCGTGGTAATTTATGTTTACAACACATGGTTGGGTCTTTCTACTTTTTGCTTTTGCTTTTAGTGTCAGAAATTTTACTTTTATTTTAAATATATAATTTGTTGCTCTAATCTTTTTTTCTATCTTAATTTTACATCTTTGTGCACTGTGTGTGTTTAAACACATAGACATTCAGTAATTACACTTGCTCCTGCATATAATTTTTATAAAAAAGGGAGAGGTGGTTCTGCAGAATGATTTTGAACATATTATGGACAATTATGTAATCAAAAAGGAAGTTTTAAGGATAATGAAGAAAAAAAAACGACGATTATTCTTATAACCTAAATAAAAGAAATGACGTCACTAGAACATATCTAAACTTATTTATAAATGGAACTTTGTCTGTGTGTGTGTCTGTGTGTGTGTGTGTGTGTCCGTTACCTATAGACTCCGAAACGGCTGAACCGATTTTCTTGAAAATTTACACAGTTGTACTATAATCATCTGCGAGTGTTCTTAGCTAAGGTTTGTGTCGATGTACCACTGATAAATATCAAAAATCGGTAATCGAGAAAATCGGAGTGGTCCGATTTTAATCAATTATGATACACTCATAGACAAAGACATAAGAAAAGATATTCAGAAGTTTCAAGGTTTCAGTTCTTACAATAGTGCAAAATATCGATAATATATATATATATATATATATACATACACACACAGACACAGACACAGACACACACACACACACACACATATATATATATATATATATATATATATATATATATAAAAGGCAAGATGTTCGTGTGTGTGTCTGTTTATCTGTCTGTATGTCCTTTATATAAATTCACAATTTTTATCCGATTCTCACCAAACTGCACACAAATATTCTTTAGACTAAGTCTGAGCTCCAGAACCATTGATTAGTTTTCAAGCTTTCATTACACCCGAGCAACGCCGGGCTATACTGCTAGTAATTTAAAAGAAGGCATACAAAGGTATTGACAGAAAATATCTGTTAAAAAGGGACGACAGGAAACGGTGAAAACTTTAACTGAGAAGCTTGTAAAATGGACAACAGAACAAAAAAGATATAAATAAAATAAAGCAAAGGTAAGAGCTATAAAAGAAACAAAGTGGTTGAGAGTCATGAGCATCCACGTCCTAAACAGACACGGCACATAAAAAAGAACTCATCACTGGCTGTGATAATATTCCATCGTAAATCGCCGAGATTTTGCTCAGTTTTCTTGACAACCTTATCACTACCCTGTAGTCTGAAGTCCTTCCTCGTATATTCAGGTTAAGGTTGTTTAATGTGTCGGTAATAAAAATAAAACTATTTAAAGAGATCTTTTATTTAATAGACTTTTCAATATCTCTACTTTCCCCTATCTCTACCCTCCCAAAATTCTGATTTCAATAACAGCGCTGGATTTAACAATATCTGGTTGCTCACATACAATAAATATCAAGTGTTTGACATTATTAAAAGCGCTGTTTTATCGATTTCACATTATTCAGTTTCGATTAAGCATAAATATTTGTTAAAATCGAACATTTACGCATAAGAATATTCAGTTAAATTAAAGAGGCAAGAAAATATTTAAGCAAATAATATTTTGTACACAACTGTCATTTATTTTTCTATTTAAAGCTCTTCTTGAAAAACTATATTTTAATTTTGTTTGCATTAACATTATCTCGTCTTCTCTCTAATCATATAACGGTTGTTTAAACAGACTTTGACGTTAGTGAACGACAAATCTTGGAAGTCATAAAAATTAATACACGCTATTCAATAGTTTTGATCGTTTTTATATCTTAATGTCTTATTTCTTAAATTTTTAGAATGAATCCAATTGTGTCTAACTTATTTTAAATGATGAGTTTGCATAGAGGCAGTGACAATTTAATTGCTGGAATGACTGCAGCGACTGATTTCAAGTGATTTATGTAGACACACAGTAGTTGGGTCATTTGTAACTGAGCAGTAGAGGAAAATTGACGTGTTCATCTTGACGGAATATTAGTGAAACAAGAGAAGCGAATTAACATAAATTTTGTGAATATTGTTAAAAAGTAAGAAAGGTTAGCTCTTTTAAAATGGCTCATCTAAATATGCTACCGGTATAATTGTGAAATCCATGATCCTGTCATTAGCTGTCTCTGTCATGATACTCTTTTGAAATCCTGAGATGTTCATCACCTAGAATGGCCACTAACCAATGCTCGGTTTTCTCTACTAGTTAACCAATAACTAGAGAGGGATAGATATATTTCCAAGCAGTATTTGCGCGGAAGTAAATACAAGGTAGCCAAAAAGTGATGTTCGTTTTTTGATTACTCATTGAATGAAGTTGAAATATATACCAAATGCGTGTAGCTATTGTTTTCAAGTTCAGAAAGCCGGAAGTAGGAACATCAGACGTTATAAAAAACACGCGCAACGTGCCCGGTCATCAGTTATAAGCCGGAAAGCTGTGAGAAGGATGGAAGTATCTAGAGATCTTGTCCGGGATTGTTTGCTTTAGGACTTCAAAGTGGGCTTATCAGCAGCTTCATCAGGTCGCTGCATATGTCAAGCGTTTGGAGATAGTTCTGTGGCTGAACGTTCTGCAAGGCGTTGATTTCGAAAATTCAAGTCGGAAAGAGCCAGCACTGGTGAAGCGCAAAGGTGTGCTTTTTCCTCATGACAACGCTAATCCGCATATCGCGCAATTGGTCAAGGATACCATACAGCTACTTGGGTGGGAGACTTTGTGCCATCCACCTTATTCACCTGATATTACGCCATCTGATTACCACCTCTTCCACTCCCTGGATAATCATCTTCGTGAGAAACCCTTCACCAATAAAACAGACTTGCGAAAAGCCCTCACCTACTTCTTTGCGTCAAAACATCCCGTGTTCTACCGCAAGGGCATTGAACAGCTAGAGACGCGTTGGCAGATAGTGTTGGATGACAATGGGGATTACTTTGAAGACTAAATATAAGTTACACATACTGTGAAGCGTTTTCTTTTTTGTTTTCTTTTCTTTAAAAACGGACATAACTTTTTTGGTTACCTTGTATAACAAATTCGACTCGAATTCGAACTCGACTTATCAATTTCTCATTATGATCCGCTATCCTTATTCTAATTTCACATATGCTAGAAAATCTACTAGTGCTGGTGATATGGTACGAATATGTGAATTATATAAGGATTATGAAGCAGAAGCACAAAGACCGGAGTGTGATCATTGGTGCGCTCCCATTGGAGATTAAATATGCAGCTGATAGGAAAAGATTTCCTCCAAAAATGTTCAGTTGAAGATATCATGATGCCATTTCTGATCTTAGGTCTTCGTTTGAGACGCGAAAAAGGATGAGAATGTACCAGAAATCAAAGAAAATTAAATAATAATAAATAACTTCATCAGCTTCTTTTCTCGCACTTCCCGCCTGTCGAACTCGCTTCCATATTCTTGCTTTCCTGACGGCTACAGCCTCCAAGAATCTAAATGCAATGCCGATGCCAGCCTCTAAACCACTTGACTCTAGTTCTTTCTACATCACCCTGTATAACTTTTTTCTCTCTGCCTTTGCAGCTGTCATCACCTGCATTCCTATCTTACTCTTGCTACTTTCTCTGTCACCCCTTTAACTGGTTTGTCTTTCTCTTTACTCTCCTCCCATCTAATCTTTTACTCTTATGTATCCCCCTGCGCATCAGTGGCGTTACCGTCTTGCTTGGGTTGAAACGATTAAAAATAATAATAATATCAAGCATTTATCTACGACTTGTAATATTCTTTGTTTTCTGAAGATAACTTCTGTTTTCATCCTTTTACGATACAAGAAAGAAGTTTGATTATACAAACCACGGTACTGAGTAAGGTCCTGGATTATTGGGAAGATTTTCAGCTATTTCATCTATCTCCGCCAATGGTCAAAAACTATTTAAGGAGAAAAAGTTTCTTATGGATATTATCGAGTGTACTTATTCCTATTTTCTTCTTTGCCATCAATATCAGCATTATCAGCAGCAACATATCCCATTACTTATACTATTCGTAGTCTTATCACAAACGAATGTTTCCTTCCAAAGATTAGCAAATCGATTCTTTCACATGATTGATCGTTATAAAAAAATGTTCGGCCATTGTTTAAATCTCAGAAAATAGTTTTTGTTATGATTTTTATTTTACATCTACTTACTTCAGTTAACGAATCGATAAAGATGAAATATTTTTCTCAAACGTCATTAATGGCGATGTAATATTTTATGCAGATGTCAAGCCGTTGTCTTTACAAATGAATTCGATATTCATTTATAAAATCAACTAACATTTCAAATGGTAACTTTCACATTTCATATAATATCACTCCCTCTCTATCACACACACACACACACACACACACACACACACACACACACACACACACACACACACACACACGCATATATATATATATATATATATATATATACTCGCATCATAGCCCGGCGTTGCCTGTACAACATTTTAGAAGTAGGAGAAGATGCCACATTTTTTTTACATATTTTGTTATTATTTGAAAAAAAGAATTAAATATAAGATATTAAATAAGAATAAAATTTAAATATAAAGACTAATTTATTTTTTTTAATAAAAAATATTTTAGTCGCGTTTGACACGTGTCATTTGATTTCTGTAACATAATTTAGCAACCATCTTAGATCTTAGATGTTTTACGGAGCAAACTATCGGCTCCTTTGGCCAAAAAGGGCGAAAGGGAAATTTCTGAGCTTAAATTCAAAAAGTATGTGTCGACATGCCTTCTCTGTAGATATGTGTCCCTAGAAATTTGAATGACGTAGCTTAAAAGATGTAGGCGTGCATAGGGAACAGTCACTCATAAACTCACAGATTCCTTTTACACATATAGATATAAGATCTAAATAAAATAAAGGGTGTCCCAAAATCGTACTCACTTTTTGACTTCTTAAAGCTTGAGTAGTGTTCTTTTGTGACACCAATGCTTTTAATTTCAATTAATATTTAATTCAAACCGGTAATCATCTTGGAAATTCAATAAACATTAATATTTCATAATTTTCACCATTAATCTTGTTTGCAAGATAATAAATATGGAATTTGTTATCAGTTAATAATGCGTATATTTTTGGTGACACCGTGTATACCTCTGAAAATACAATATGAATTAAATTTTATTTTTAAAATGAAACCTTTTATTTACTGACGCGTTTTGTCCTCTGTTGGAATTTATCAAGGCATTTGAGTTAAAAATAAAATCCATCAGTTACAGTCACTAGTTTTTGAGTTTTATAAATCATATTTTTATAACTATTGTTTGGGATATAGAATTCTTAAATCTACTAAATATTGTTACTTTTTTCTAGTACCGATCGGAGTGTCCTTCAAAACCTTTTGTTCATAGTAATAATGAAACCTTATTCTACCATATTTTTTCCCTTCAAGTTGCATGCGCTCTCTATGTTTGTTGTTGCTGCTGGTGGATATTCTTTTACTTCTATGTGCCCTGTCCTTTCAGGACGTACACGATCATGGCTTTCCACGTTTTCCTATCCTTGGTGGCTTTTAACACGCCTTCTCCTGTTACACCATGCAATCCTCGTTCCGTCATCCACCTGATTAGGTCATTCAAATATGTTATCCGTTGCTTCCCCTGTCTCTTTTTCCTCTATCTGGCCTTTTAGTATCAGGTTCTCCTCATTGCATATCCCAGGAACTTCGGCTGTCTCTTTCTGATGCTCAGTCTTAATTTCCTTTTTCTTTCCATCATTTCCAAAACCTCGTCATTGCTCACGTGCTTGATCCATGATATTCGCAGCATAATTCCGTAGAACCACATTTCAGTGGCCCAAGTTTTTCCTTCATCTTTGATGATATTGTCCAGCATTCACTGTCATATTGAAGAATTGACAACAGATAGTAATCCAATACTCTCTTCCTTTTTTCTAGCAAAATTGTCCTGTTTCTTAATACTTTATTTAACTTCTGGAATGCTTCCTTGTGCCTTTGGATCTCAGGAATATAAATGTATAGAAACTGCTGTGAGCACAAATTGAGGGGTCAGTTTATATATTGATTGTAATATGGAATTGATCCCCCACTTTATATCCAGTATTCTTCTGTAGAACCACATTTCAGTTGCTTCAAGTCTTTCCTTCATCTTTGATGATATTGTCCAGCATTCACTGTCATATTGAAGAATTGACAACAGATAGCAATCCAGTACTCTCTTCCTTTTTTCTAGCAAAATTGTCCTGTTTCTAGATACTTTACTTTACTTCTGGAATACTTTCTTTGCCATGCGAATTCGCCTTCGGATCTCTTTGTCGCACTTTCCGTCTTCTGTTATAGCAATTCCCAGATATTTAAATTATTGTACCTGCTTGATTCTAGAATCCCCGACCTGTTGGATATTATGTATTCTTAATTTACTTAATAATATTTAACTTCATGATAATGTGTTGTCAGTTAAAAAGGTTTAATTAAATATCGATTTAAAGCATTTATTTTTCATTTTTAATCTATGTTTAAAAAAAGCTGTTACATATAGATATAGTAATTTAGACATTCCTGAAAGACTTGAACATGACATTCATATGAGTATCAAGATCTGATCAATCTATTTAAGAATAGGAATTCCGTTTTAAGATTAATATTCCGCTTGCTTACCATGTTAGCGTAGAAGAAAATTACTCAGAATGAAATTTGGAATGTTTAAAAGTTATTTTTGTAAACTCACATAAACTAGAAATAATGCCATTGAAGATTACTCTCAGACCTTTATCTTTTTCAAACGCGAATGATTATTATGTATCCATATATATATATATACTATTTTTACAACTTGTTTCCAGCAGCACTATTCCTCTAATTACATCCAAACGATATCGACTTTGTATCGTCGCTGGCGATCAGTATTCAAACTTAAATGTTGACCGCAAAATTTTATTCATATATAAGAGTAATTTTTCTACATTCGGATGTTTTATAATGCATTCAGGCTATGCGCCATCACTGATTTTATTCAAAATATACATCATGGTTTCTGTTTTGCGAATGTTTATCTGAAGTTCTATTATTTTGGAATTCTTGGTAGGAAGAGGATGAATTCTCTTAAAGTCAGTGAGTGAGTTAAGTGCCATACGTGATACACGCTTGGGCGATCATGTCTCGAAAAAGACATGACTGACTGGGCAGAAGATTATTCTGCGGTTGTTTGGTATTATTTTCTGCGGTTGATTGGTTGCCGGCCAAGGCTATAGTACCCAATCTGTTCTGTTATTTAACCCATAACTGGAAGAAAGAGACGGATTAACATTTTTCTCAAAGGTATCTGTGCATACATAAATGCAGGGAATTCAACTGGAATTCAAACTGGGCTCCCCAATTTCTCGTTCCGAGCCGTTATCCACTGCACTAAAACGCACATCTGTTCAAGACTTTTCTCAAAAAAGTTTTAAAGGAAAATAGACATCTCAAGTACAAAATCCATTATCTGTCTTCTCAGTTGTGACATGAGTTTTTTTCAATGTTATTGTTCCGGGAAGTATGGGATGTTAACACCTTGAATATATCATTATTTTTTCTACTCTGAACAACATGATTCACAGATGATATAGTGCTGATAGCAGACACCGAAAGGAAACTACAAGACGCCCTAAAGAAGGTAACTGAAGAAAGTGGAAAGAAAGGACTACAAATAAACTTCAAGAAAACTGAATGCCTGGTCATCAGAAACCAGAGGAGCCCAAAATGCCAACTACATGCAGGGGATACTAAAATTAAGCAGGTAGAAAAATTTAAATATCTAAAAAGTTTTCTAACAGAAAACGGGAAGTGCGACACTGAGATCAGAAGATGAATTAGCATGGCAAAGGAATCATTCCAGAAGCTGAGCAGAGTATTATGCAACGGGTAAATTTTACTAGATATAATGAAGAGAGTACTGGATTGCTATGTGATATCTATTCATCAATAGGGCAGTGAATGCTGGATAATCACATTAAATATGAAGAAAAAACTTGAAGCAACTGACATGTGGTTCTACAAAAGGTTGCTGAAAATATCATGTATCGAGAATGTCAGCAATTATGAGGTTATGGAAAAGATAGAAACGAAAAGGAAATTAATACTGAATATCAGAAACAGACAGCTAAACTTCCTATGACATATAACGAGGAAATAGAGCTTGGATAATCTGGTCCTCAAGGGTCAGATAGACAGAGAGAAGCAACCTATTGATAGACCTATTGATAGACCTGAGCAAGTTGATTGCAGAGCGGAGTTTGAGGTGGGTAACAGAACAAAGCTTGCTAAGAGCCAACAGGGATAGGGAAACGTGGATGGCTATGCTTACCTACTTCCTGAAAAGACATGGCTCATAGAAGAAGAAATTATATATGCTACCCAATTCTGTTCCTGTTGCTATTGGTCAAGTAATCTGATTTTTTATTTGGTAAAGTTATTCATATTTTTCTACTGAGTTTGATAAAGAACAATTCTCTTGATTATCTAATGCATTCATTAGTTAGCAATTATTTTAATACTTGTTTTGAAAAAAAAAGCGATTGTCTA
Organism: Ascarosepion bandense; assembly: GCA_037127315.1. Lineage (NCBI taxonomy): Eukaryota > Metazoa > Mollusca > Cephalopoda > Sepiida > Sepiidae > Ascarosepion > Ascarosepion bandense. Next base: position 1,696,509 of record JBBBDQ010001317.1, read on the forward strand.
ACAGATTCCAATTTAGGCATTATTTAACTAGTTCAATGCTATACATTAAATCTATATAAAAATGTAGATTTGACCAATCTATCTAAAAGCACGACTCATGATTTTAGATCACTATTTAAGAATTATAGTCTATTACTGTGTTGAACAAAAGTAATCCTGACGCAACCTATCTTTTTTTTTTCAATTTCCTTATTCCTGCTACTATATTAGTTAGTAGAGCTTTGTTCTCTCGTCTCTAATCTAATAATGTTGCAATTTCAGGAATTCGTAATAACGAAACGTGGTTACTTCCACCAAACATAGACAAGATTTTTTCTAAGCAGTTTCTGACTAAACTGAAAAAAGTTTTCGATGTAGTCTCTATTTTGTTTTAGATTTTTGTAAATCCTTTCTTAAACAGAAGTATCTTGGCAAAAATAATTGCAAAAGAACTAAAGTTTGATATTCATTTTTATAAATTTATATGGGACCCATTTTTCTCCGTTCGGGATTGTACAAAAATGTTCTAAATGATGCTTTGGAGTCGATTGCCCATTAAATACTTGAGTAAAAATCAAGAGGTTTGCACAAATTTTATAAAAAAAAAAACAGTCAAAGGAAATGTTGCATCCTATTAATAATTACTAAAATTAGCATAACCGAATTTTGAAAAATTGCATTAAAAACAAATCATCTATAATCATTTATACTCTAGCCTTTGTAAGAAGAATTTCATCTCAACTATTTCATCTGTTTTGATTAGATAAACAAGATATCAGCGTATTTTAATTAGGGGGTTTCTTGATGGTACTGATATCTTTTCAGGATCAGTTATATATATATATATATATATATATATATATATATATATATGATGGAAGCTAAAAATTTTTTATATATATATATATATATATATATATCATCCAGTTGCTTATTCTATCTGACGAGTGGACAGACGTGTCCGATACAAAACTCTGGAGTCGGTTTCGATTCTGAAGGTAACATGAATTAACTAAATAACAAACATCTTGTTTATATTAATTCTCCCTGTCTTTCTATCACACTCTTTTCTCTCTTTCTTTCTTTCTTTCTCTCTCTCTCACTCTCTCTCTCTCTCTATATATATATATATATATATATATATATATATATATATATATATATATATATATATATATATATATATATATATATATATATATATATATTATATATATATATGTGGACACTATGTTCAACGCTGAGTGGTGACATTATTATTACTATATTTTATGCATGAAAACAGACTATCGTTAAATATTTACATATGCTCTTTCCAGGATAATAAGCACATTTACCTAGAAATATACTTGCAAAAAATAGATTAGCATATATAGGGGTATACGTACGTACATGTGTGTGTGTGTGTGTGTGTGTGTGAATCAAAAAAATGAATTTAAGTCAAAATACATCTTTAAAATGGCAATATGAATAAACACAAAAGGATGAATTTTCTTATCCCAACTGTAAATACGCAGTAAAAAATAAAATCTTTACATTTAATTTGATGATCATCATCAGAAGACGAAATCCTTTGGCTAAAAATGTGTTCCTTTTCTATTATTCATATATGTATATCTATCTATCTATCTATATATATATAAAGAAAGTAACTAACCTAAAGAGCCAACGAACCTTTCAAGGAAGCCAACCTTCCCTGAAGATCAGGTTAGGAGAAACGTTTGTAGGTTCGTTGGCTCTTTAGGTTAGTTACTTTCTTTGTTTGCTTCACTTATGTATTTGCGCATTTTGTTTCAGGTTACTCATCTCAGTTTTTTTTTCTTTGGGCTACGAACTTTGACTAATAGCTCTTTCTTTTTCTTTTTTTATGACCATTTTTTCCTTCCGCGTATATACTCGGAGGGTTTTCGAAACGAGTTTAACGATAAGTTTACACACACACACACACACACACACACACACACACACACACACACATATATATATATATATATATATATATATATATATATACTAGCAGTATAGTCCGGCGTTGCTAGGGTGTAATGTAAGCTTTAAAACTAATCCAGGGTCCTGGAGCTCAGACTCTTTGGACGTAGGCACGAAAGACTAAAAGCAATAGTTGTTTCCAGTTAAAGCGAAACCATAGACTGAAAGAAAAATGAATGGATGTAAAGCAAATTATGATTTCCTGGTATCAAGAATTTTCATCGTAAACTGAATTTTGAAGGCTAAATAAGACCTCTGAGTAAATGGTATCATGGCTGAGCCTAAGAACTACAATTATACCTACTTAGAGCCAAACCCGTAGCCATAACTAACATAAAAGGGCTGAAAAAATCCAGATATACAGGCAGATAAACAGACACGCACACAAACATCTTGCCTATATATATATATATATATATATATATATATATATATATATATATATATAAGTAAAAAATCACAAAATCGCCAAAACCTACCGCGGTAGGTTTTGGCGATCTTGTGATTTTTTACGTGTCTTTGCTCTACATTGCTTCCTCTTTGTTATTCCGCTTTGGTTAGTTCTGTATCGAGCACTTTTTCTTTCTTTGTGGTTGGTTCCGTTTGGGTTTTTTTTTCTTTACTGCGGGGTATTGTATGTATTTTCTGTATTCCGCAGTTTTCTTTTTTTTTCCCCTTCTTGTCCAACGCCTTATAGCGACGGACAATAACGGAGTTAGATTCTGTCTGTTATTTGTTGTCCTCAAAGTTTATTTTCGTATAATTTTAGGATTTAGATACTTACAGAGTCGGTCTTATTATATATATATATATATATATATATATATAATCGATTTTCTGCACTATTGTAAGAACTGCAACCTTGAAACTTCTGAGTATCGTTTATTATGTCTTTGTCTATGAGTGTATCACATTTGATTAAAATCCGACCATTCCTTCTATAACCCGATTTTTTCAATTATCGATTTTCGATATTTATCTGGGGGTTCCTCGACAAAAAAACCTAGCTAAGAACACTCGCGGACTCTTATAGTACAACTGAGTAATTTTTTAAGAAATCGGTTCAGCCATTTAGGAGTCTATATGTAACGGACACACACACACACAGAGACAAAGTTCCATTTATAAATAAGAAATTGGTATAGAAGAAAAAAGTGCAAGAAGACGTGAACGGTCTGTTTAAGGAGCAGATTTATTGTTATTTTTATTAGTAGTATTACTTCGTTTTTGTATAATATATTAAAATACAAACTGATCTCGATATGTAAATTCACAAGTTTTTTCGCCTGAAGAGCGTCAGCCTTTAATTCGAAACATGTTTAACGACACGAATACCTTAATAGACACTAAATATATTATACAAAAACAAGCAATATTAATAATAATAAAAATAACATCAAATTTACACATTAAACAAACATTCCCGTCTTCTCGCACTTCATATATATATATATATATATATATATATATATATATATATATATATGAAGCTGAAAACTTCCCCCTTTTTGTAAGTCAACTTCTGTTGTTTTTTCTGTGTCCAGCTTCATTATTAAAAATAACACCAACGGAGACCTTTGAAAAGTGTTGACTGAAAGGTTCCTCTGGTTTGCACAATGATGTCAGTATTGTTTAAGGCAATTTGTTGTTTCTAGGGGTACAAATCCCTGTATATATATCGCTCATTCAGTAAAATGAATTAGATCACTCTGGCTGTTGGGCGCGTATAATGATAATATACACGTTAAAAAGTTTGCCATCTTCTACCGAACGCCCATAGCCCAGAGGTAGAATCGCCGATGACGCCAATTCGGTCGGGTTTCAATCCTGAGTTAAAAAGCAATCGGAGTCTAACCGTACTGATTAGCTGTGATACAGCGAAGCATATCTGTCTGCGGATGACAATATTTACGCTCTCACACCGTGATTGAGCACTCTGGAAGAATGGTAAACTTTGAAAAACAGTAGCTACTCTGGCATGTACGCATCGCACATTCAGTAAAATGAATTAGAGAACTCTGGTAACTGGGCGCGTATAATGATAATGTGCGTTGTGGTGCAGTGGATATCGACTCAGAACGCGACACCGGGGTGCTGAGTTCGAATTCCTTGCATTCATTTTCGCACAAATACCCTTGGGAAAGATATTAATCCGTCTCTTCTTTCCAGTTATAGATTAAATAACAGGACAGATTAGGTTCTATAGCCTTGGCTGGCAACCAGTCTACCGCAGAAAGCAATAGCAACATACTGCGGGATAATCTTCTGCACAGTCAGGCATGTCTCTTTCGAGACATGATCGCCCAAAGCGTGTATCACGTATGGCACTTAACTGATATAATGATAATATATGCGCTAAAAGTCTGCCTTCTTCCACCGAACGCCCATAGCCCAGAGGTAGAATCGCCGACTGACGCCAATTCGGTCGGATTTCAATCCTGGGTGAAAAAGCAATAGGAGTCTAACCGTACTGATAAGCAGTGATACTGCGAAACAGATCTGTCTGCAGATGACTATATATATATATATATATATATATATATATATATATATATATATAGTATTCGAACTCTTGTCTTCATCTTTAATGTCATATTCCTTGTGAATATTACAATAAGGTTGAGAAAATATTCACTTGTGAATATGACAATAACGATGATGCCAGCAATCCAAACAACATATAGACATATATATATATATGTGTGTGTGTGTGTGTGTGTGTGTGTGTGTGTGTGTGTGTGTGTGTGTTTATGTGTTTATTTGTGCGTGTGTTTTTGTGTACAATAAATTTAGTAATTGTTATATAGAAGCAATCTTTAAAAAACCGGCCAATGTAAAAAGGTCAAATAAATAATTCATGAAGCAAAGTCGTGCTACATAAAACACATTAGAAGCTTCAACTTCCAAGCAAAAGTTGACGTTGTGAAACAATGAAACAATATATATTTATATACATATGTGTGTGTGTGTGTGTGTGAGTGTGTAGGTGTGTAGAGTTGTTGACAGATTTATTCAACACCCTTGAATATTTGCATATTTTCTAAGAAAATGCGGATATTTGCAAGTACTTACTGAATTTACCATAAATAGTTGATTTTGAATAATTTGTGAAATTTTTTAAAGTTTCGACCTATCATATTCATAGATATAGATTTTTTTAAAAATTAGTGTATTCCAAAATCATTCGGCCCGTTATAGAAATTATAAAGTAATATTTCTCTATAGAAATTGCAATGTTATTTTAAACACTTAATACAGATACCAATTGAAAAATACATAATATTGGCCTGATTCTATAAAATTCTACGAGGCAACGAAGAAGACAATATTTAAGTGCTACATACAACAATAACTTATTCGTTCTGTAACAATGACAAAGACGTCTGAACTGAAAAGAAGCACCAAATAGAGATACCTGGTGTATCCAAAGAAGTTGATAGAGAATTTCCAAGAATTTGCATGTTCCTAAATAGACAATTCGTCGCATTATCAGATTCATTGTGCTTAGATTAATTTCAGGACTATTAGGAAGCTTTCTGCGTTAGACTGGTTGTCGACCAAGGCTATAGAACCCAATATGTCCTGTTAGTTAGCCCATAACCGGAAGGAATATACGGATTAATACCTTTCCCAAGGGTATTTGTGCGTAAGTGTATGCAATGAATTCAACTGGAATTCGAACTCGGCTCCCAGATTTCTCGTTCCGAGCCGATATCCAATGCACCACAACGCACATCCGGGGGCGACAATAGCTGTTCCAAAATGACATTGAACCGGAACACAGGGCACGTGATATTTCCAAATACTTAGATGATAGCAAAATTATGGTATAGGCATATTTGACGAAAATGTAAGAGAAAGGAGTCCTTTAAATTTGGAGGAACTAGAAGTTATTTCCAAGGAAGAATGGAACAAAATATCTTTCAGTATGTGCAGTAAAGTTTTTAAAACTATCAAATACAATTAAAGACAATAATCAAGAATAATGGTTACAGTATGAATTATCGAAAAAAAGAGGTTCAATAATTTTGTCTTATGTTAAATTTTCTGGTGCTTTTTTTATATTATTGTTTGATATTAAAATAAAATAAAAATCCTTGTGGACATCACTGTACATTCTTTCAAATCAAAAACCTCATCATTTGTGAAAAATGAAGTTTTCATGAAAATTTGAGCTATTAAAGCATTATTTGTAATTATGGAATCGGAGTGAAGACTACATGTTGAATAATTCTGTCGAATATACATATACAGTGTTTAGAATTATATTTGTATCGCTGCACTTGTTTCGCGTTCAAAGTGGACTCTCTTAGGGCGAATAAATATTTGAATTTCCATATCGAGATCGGGATCTCGGTATGTAAATTCAGTAATACATTCGCCTCAAAAGAGTCAATTTTGGACGCGAAACACGTGTGGCGATTCAAATCTAATTATGGACACTTAATGCATTATACAAAAGTACAAAAGATAAATAATAATAATAATAATAATAATAATAATAATAATAAGAAGAAGAAGAAGAAGAAGAAGAAGAAGAAGAAGAAGAAACAATAGACCACCTAATCTCAGGTTGTTCTGTGCTTGCTCCAAATGAATATAAAAATCGCCACGATAGAGTTGGGCAATATTTACATTGGGCAATGTGCAAACATTATGGAAAATCTGTAAACAAACACTGGTATGAGCATCACCCAGCACCGGTTACAGAAATAGAAGATGTACCCATTCCATGGGATTACACCATCTACACAGACAGAAAAATTGAAGCAAACAGGCCAGACATTATTGTTAAAAACCAGAAGGAGAAAACTTGTCTATTAATTGATATGGCTTGTCCAGCGGATTGTAACATAGCAATCAAGGAATTTGAAAAACTGTCAAAATATAAAGACCTGGAAATTGAAATAGAAAAAATGTGGAAATTGAAAACAAGAGTTGTGCATGTGATAGTAGGTGCACTTGGAATGATAAAAAATGGAACAAAACAACACATTGAAAGAATCCCTGGAAACCCCAGCTTAAGAGATATACAAAAAATTGTCTTATTAAGTACAGCCCACACACTAAGGAAAACTTTATCTATGTAATACTAGGGATGATAGGGAAGATAGAAAAACATGAAATGGAGTCATAACAACACGCCACTACCTGCCTTAGGTCTCCCCGCAGACATGGTTGGTAGTGAGACCAAAGCAGAAATAGAAATATGATGAAAAATGACATAATATTAATAATAATAAGCGGAATAAGAAGAAGAAGAAGAAGAAGAAGAAGAAGAAGAAGAAGAAGAAGAAGAAGAAGAAGAAGAAGAAATATAGACTTTAAACAAAACATTCACGATATTTCACACTTTTTCCCCTCTACTAATTTCTTTCGTTGGAACAACTACTATTTCTGTTTTCAGATATATATATATATATATATATATTATTATTTCTGTTTTTCAGATATATATATATATATATATTATTATTATTATTATTATTATTATTATTATTACGTGGGAGGGAACACATATTTGATTATTTGCCTGACCTGGATCGCTATAGGAATTTAATTTTTACTTATTTCAACACAGTTTTTATTGCTATTAATTCTTGTACTTATTTAATTGTTCATTTATTTTATTTATTTTTTCCTTTAAGTTATAAGTCTCACACGTTGTTTCAGCACTAATTGAGGAAGAACTGTCGATAATGTGAGAAAGCCCGTTCCTAATTTAATCGCCAGGGATTTGTAAATCTTTGCGTGTTCAATGCATATTCGATTAATATACGTTCGGCTGATGATACAAAATTAATATTGAAACAAAGCGGGGAACGTAAAACTTTAACAAAATTAAGGGAAGTAATATAAAGAAAGGAAATTACAATGAAAATACCAACTCTTCTTTTATTCTGGATCATTCAAATTTTTCTGTAATATTAGGCTTTCTAAATCACATAAAAGCACAGACCGAGTGGTTAGAACGTTCACTTACCAACCATGAAACTCGTGTTCGAATAGCACGACGGTTAGTTCGTTAGGAAGATATTCAGTAATGAATTAGAGCACCCTAGCTATTGGCATATGATACATCACGCGCTTTTACTGAGCGCCCATAGCTCAGAGGTAGAATCGCCGACTGACGCCATTTCTGTCGGGTTTCAATCCTGGGTAAAAAGCAATCGGATGTCTAGCCATACTGATGAGCTGTGATACAGCGAAACAGATCTGTCTGCGGATGACTATCTATACTTATTTATAAATGGAACTGTGTGTGTGTGTGTGTGTGTGTGTGTGTGTGTGTGTGTGTGTGTGTGTGTGTGTGTGTGTTGGGACGCCCGCGCCTATTCGGCTATAATGGACTATTCCATTACGATGTAAAGTAATGGTGGCATCTACGTAGGAGAGTATGCCGAGCAGCCGATCGACAAGTCAGTCGTAGACTTCCGGTGACGACCCGGAAGTACCCATTGCTCATACTACGTCTTGCAACGGTTGAGACGATTAACCTTTATTCTTGTATTGGATACTAATAACCTTTGTAAATACTATTTTCACGGAATACAACAATTAACCTATTCCTGTTGTTGAGTTATTTATTCTTACTCACGACACAACAGTGTGTGTGTCCGTTACCTATAGACTCCAAAACGGCTGAACCGATTTACTTGAAAACTTACACAGTTGTACAATAAACGTCTGCGAGTGTTCTTAGCTAGGTTTTTTCTACCCCCGATAAATATCGAAAATCGATAATCGAAAAAAATCGGGTTATAGCAGGAGTGGTCCGATTTTAAATAAATTTGATACACTTATAGACAAAGACATAAGAAACGATACTCATAAGTTTCAAGGTTGCACTTCTTAGAGTAGTGCAGAAAATCGATAATATATATACATAAAGGCAAGATATTTGTGTGTGTGTGTGTCTATTTATCTGCCCCTATGTCTATTTCTTCAGCCCTTTTATTTTAGTTTTTGCTTCGAGTTTGGCTCTACGTAGGTATAATTGTAGTTCTTAGTCTCAACCATGGTACCATTTACTCAAAGGATTTATTTAGCCTTCAAAATTCAGTTTACGACGAAAAAATCTTATTTGATATCGCTACCCGGAAATCAAAATTTGACTTACATCTATTCATTTTTCTTTCAGTCTAAGGTTTCTCTTTAACTAGAAACAACTATTGCGTTTTAGTTTTTCGTACCAACGTCCAAAGAGTCTGAGCTCCAGGGCCATGGATTAGTTTTAAAGCTTTCATTACACCCGAGCAACGCCGAGCTATAATGCTAGTATATATATATATATATATATATATATATATATATATATATATATATATATCCGAGGATTAAGGGCCTTGTGAAGTAAACTTTGTCATATTTCATATTACTGATAATTGCGCCTCCTTACAATATCTGGACAGGAACTCTTACAATATCTTACGATATTCTTGACAATATCCATATAAAGGTTGTTAATATTATTGGCCATGTCCTGCCATTCCGTCTTAATTTTTTTTTTTACACGACAGCGTAACTTCCAAGTGACTTTTTTATAAATAATTCTGTGGCAACTGTTCTGATTTTTTTATGAAATTAAGTGTAGGATTAAAATTTGCCACCAGGTTTGACGTTATTGTTGAAATCGATAGTTGTAGCAGTAAGTTATTTTAAAAACTTCTTCTTCCGTCAGTGAAATTATCTTCCAGCTTCATGGATTATGGGTAACTACAATCATCAAAATTTCAAATGCAACATTAATTTCAACTGCAACTATGTTCAGTCTTCCGGAAACCTATTCTTTATTTTTGTTCTTTCATTCACTAAATTGTCTATCATTCTAAGTGACCCCTTATATGTTAATGCAATTATCAGCTTGCTTAAGATGAAAGTATTATAAAATTGGTTATTGTATCACTATGCTGTGATATGGATGTGTGTAGTGGTTCAGTGGATTTTGACTCAGACCAAAACTCAACTCGTCATGATGCGAGACCAATTTCTAGTTGAATTTGTTGCAGTCACTTATGAGAAAATAACTTTTGGAAAAGTATTAATCAATATATTTTCTCTCTGGCTATGGGTTGAATAGCAGAACAGATTTGATACTTTAGCCTCGGTTGGCAAACAGTCTACTGCAGAATAAAATGGCAACCTGTTACTGGAAAATATTCTGCCTTGTCAGTAATGGATCAAATGACTCATGATCGCCCAAGATTGTATCGCATATGGCACTTAACTGACAATATTGTGGTCTGACAATTGCTTAAGGCATGGATTTTATAGATATCGTGCAACTTTCATGTCTATTTTTTATTTCCACACTCACTTTTTTGTATAATAACAACCCGAACAAGATATTTTATTATATTCTAGTAATTATTAACCTATGTTTTTGATTATAGGTATTTTATTTCAAATACATTAATTGTTAGTATTGATAAATTTCGTCAGTGGATGAAATGCATACTCTAAAATTAACTACATCTCTCTTTCTTGTATTCATAAATCTAAAATTATTGAAAATTAAAACTTTGTCTGCGTGTGTGTCCGTTACCTATAGACTCCGAAACGGCTGAACCGATTTTTCTTGAAAATTTACACAGTTGTACTATAAGCGAGTGTTCTTAGCTAGGTTTTGTGTCGAGGTACCACAATAAATGTCGAAAATCGATAATCCAAAAAATCGGGTTATAGAGTGGTCCGATTTAAATCAAATTTGATACACTCATAGACAAAGACATAAGAAACGATATTCAGAACTTTCAAGATTTCAGTTCTTACAATAGTGTAGAAAAGTGATAATATATATAAAAGGCAAGAAGTTTGTGCGTGTGTCTGTTTATCTGACCTTTTTACAAATCCACAATTTTTATCCGATTCTCACCAAACATCACACAAATATTCTTTAGGCTGAGTCTGAGCTCCAGGACCATGGATTAGTTTTAAAGCTTTCGTTACACCCGAGCAACGCCGGGCTATACTGCTAGTAAACAGATAATTGGATTTTATTTGTTCGAACATTTTTGTTTAATCAATACTCGTATGTGAATTAATATTCTGTTTTTATAATTAAACAGTACACTTCTACCAGACTAAATTGTTTCAGAAATCATATTTTGAAAATATCCATCTTCAGGCAGGAATCGAACCTGCATACTTTCAATACCAGGAATATGCCCTCGTTACATCCGATGTGTTTTACTACTAGACTACATAAGATTTGACAGAATGTAAGGCTCAATTCAAGCTTTTAAGTACATGTTCTCCTAATTTCTTTTAACCGACATATTTGAATTTTATTTGATTGAACATTAATTTTTAATAGATTTAATCAAATAACTAGAATTCATATGTGTCGGTTAATATTTAACATTTAGTAAATATGCAGGTTCGTGGAAATTTGAGTTACGGTAATCTTTTAAATAGATAGGGTCAAACTGCTAAGAAGTTAATTCTTGTGAATCTTTAATTTTATCTGTGCCCAAAAACACAGACATCCCCTCTAATTTATTTGCGACTCTAGTATAATCTGTAACTCAGGACCTGATAGATAGATATAAACAGAATGTGATAGATAGATAGATAGATAGATAGATAGATAGATAGATAGATAGATAGTAAGTAAGTAAGTAATATTTCCTACCCGCTAATGAATATATGAACATGAAAAAAATTGAGCAAGATTCGAACAGATTAAACTGTCAAACACCACCTACAGTTAAGGGTTAATCTTTTAACCGGTTTCCTTTTCTTAAGGCCTATATTGTTGATATGTTGACAATTCCCAAACGAGGCTGTCTTTTCAACGTTTACATTAGTTCAGAATTGTTAAATGTGATAAAACAGTTACATCATTTGGAACCTAATTAAATCTAAGAGAATAACTAATGCTGCTAGCAACCTTGCCACTCATCTTGTAACTCTAAATTAGGTTAGAAGGAAAGTCCTATTGCGTTTTTGACATAATCACCTCTTGGTAAGATAAACATTAATCTTTACATTCCAACTTTTTCATTGCTGACGGTTTAATATCAACGTCTCCAAGAGAAAATTGCTCTCATTGAACCATCTCAGAAAAACTTTTCTACCTGCTAACAGCATCGATGACGCTAGTCTTTTCGAGAGCCTCACATTTTCAATTGATTTGAAGTGGGTGACTACATCGAGCCAATAGCTGCATCTTCTACAAAGAATGTTGGGTTAGTGTGTTGTACCAGAAAACTGTTCAGAGACTATCTTGTACGTTTACAAATCTACCCTTCGCCCATGCGTTGAATATTGCTGCCATATTTGTTTTGGTGCTCCTACTATTCATCTCGACATTCTTGACAACATCCAATAGAATGATCTGCAATGTAATCGATTCTGACTAGCATTATTTGAACTCAGTTATTTCTCGCCAACGCGAAATTACAACGTGATTTCAGTCCTGATTTTTCTACAAATATTTTCATGGAAACTGCTCTGATGAACATTTTTTTTTCCTGGATATGAATTTAAACATGCTACTAGATTGCTCATATCCAGTAAACAGAAGATATTTTCTTTGAAATTTCGTACTTTCTCAAAGATACCTTCTGCTTCATTTGGATAATTCCGGCCAATGCATATTTTGCAACTATGAACCTGAATAGAACAGCACGTGGTCCAGGGTGGGGGAGAGAGAGGGAGAGGAATTATAACGCTATTAAATATTTGACATTACAAAACTCATTTTAAATTAAACATTAATATATTTGCAAACTTGAGAACAAATATAAATAAGTAAATAAATAAATCAGTTCTTAAATATGGCAGTGAATGCTGGACAATAATCATCAAAGATGAAAGAAAAACTTGAGGCAAATGAAATGTAATGCTACAGAAGGATGCTGCAAATATCATGGATCGGGCATGTGAGCAATGATGAGGTTTTGGAAATGATGGAAACTAAAAGGAAATTATTACTGAGCATCAGGAAGAGACAGCTGAAATTCCTAGGACATGCAATGAGGAAGGAGGATTTGGAGAACATGATACTAACAGGTCAGATAGAGGAAAATGAGACAGGGGAAACCAACGGATAACATATTTAAAGGACCTACTCAAGTGAATGATGGAACGAGGGTTTCATGATGCAACAGAAGTCGTGCAAAGAGCCACCAGCGATAGGGAGACGTGGAAAGCCATGTTCGCCTACGTTTTGAAAGGACAAGGCACATAGAAGAAGAAGACTAGATTGCTCTCTCGGTCCTACCAGTTTTATAGTTGAAATAGTTAAAGAAAACCGCTACTTCTTTGATAACAGTTTTTTTTCTCGTATTTACTTAATTCCGTTTACTTGCTTCCCTAACTATAATCTTCAGTTATTTAAAGGCAACTTCCATCTATCTACTTGAATCCCGTCCATCTTGTGCCCTTTCCCCAATCCTTCTTATACTCAGGCTTTTATTTCGCTTTCACCTCCACCTATAACGCCGATGTATTTGTGGTATTTTCTCCTTCCTTAGGGTAAAATGATTACAAATAAATAAATTTGTTCACATCAGAATCACCAAATTCAATCACGGCTGCATGAATTCATAAATTACAAAAAATATTATTTCTGTCTTAGGCAAGGTGTAAATGTCTGAATAACAACTGTATTTTGCTTCGTTTCGTTAGGTTTTTTTGTTGTTGTTTTTTGTTTATCGCAAAGAGTCCTATGGAAAATACTTTCATTTGGTAATTTCTAAAAACCGTAATAGAGAAAAATCCTCACCAAACTGAAAATAAATTATATTATTTTTAATTAAAGGAAAACACTTCATGATTTCGGAAAAGCTCAGAAATTAGTAAGTAGGTTGAATAAATTCTTATTGATTTTTTTATGAAGAGTAATGTTTTATTTGCAAAAATTAAAAAGAAACGAATCATTGAAATTATTGTCTTCTGTTAGCCACTACTTTGTCCCATATTTTGGCATATTTTGTATTCTTTTGAGGCTAACCACAAATCGACCCATTTAACGAAAGTGCTGCTCATCCAGGGCGTGACCTATCAATCAGAACAATGTCTGATGAATACGGCGTGTAGGGTTGGATTTCCCATTTAGGTGTTTCCAAGTAGGTTTTCACCCATTTTATAACATGTGTCATATTGTGAAATCACTTCATCGTGTCCCTGCTTGAATAGCGACCGTTTATTCTTCAATATATGACTCAAAAGCATAATTTCTAGTCGATAGTAATCTCTCATGGTGTTTTCGGTTGGTTTGAGAAGCACAGAATAAAAATACACTCAGCTGATCTTGCCATGGATATTCGAAGTGATGATGCATGATCGGGCTTACACCACAATATTTTAAGCTTAGTTTCTTCGTAGTATATCTACTTTTCGTCACCAGTCACGACACGATGCAACAAACCTTTCCTTTTCTTCCGTTGAAGCAGATGTTGACACGTGACAAGACACCATTAGGCGTCTCTCTGCTTCAACTCCTACTATACTCAATAGCCTTGTTTTTGAATAAATCCCTAATGCCTTTAAACGTTTTGAAACTGTTGTGTAGTCAATAACTAATGATTCTGCAAGTTTAAGTTGCGACTGACATAAGTCTTCATGAAATAATACCTCCAGTTCTTCGTCTTCAAATTTCTTAGGTGTGCCAGAGTGTTCTTTATCTTTAACACCAAACTCATTATTTTTTACGCGTCTAAACCAATCCCTGCATGTTGTTTTTTACAATGCGTGGTTGTGGTAAGATTAAGCAAGTGTTCTGTGTGATCCAAGTGTAGATTGCTATTGAATAAAGTAGTGATGTAAAATTCCCTGCAAATACACTTTGCTTGGCAAGAAATCTGACATGTTTAGCGCTATGTAAAACGAAGTTGTTTACGGTTCGGCAAAATGACATACACTGAATTTCAAGCCTGCTTGTAGTACTTCTTTATAGATGCATTACCGTCTGAAATTACAAGCACGTAGTTCTGAGAATGCCATCTTTTGGAAACAACAATAACTTTTTCAATGTCCTAATCCTTTCATGGATACTGGTGAAATTTCTGCTATTTTATGTAGACTTCGTGAATTTGAGCGTTGTGGTGCAGTGGATATCGACTCGGGACGACAAATCGGCGAGCCGCGTTCGAAATCCAGATTAATTCTTTGTATTCACTTACGCGCAAATACCCTTGGGAAAGGTATTAATCCGTCATTTCCCTCCAGTTATGGGTTAAACAACAGGACAGATTCGGTTCTATAGCCTTGGTCGGCAACCAGTCTACCGCAGAAAGCAACCTACTGCGAAATAATCTTCTGCCCAGTCAGTATCACGTGTGACACTTAACTGACTGACTAAGTGTTTCATTATTTTGCAGTTGAAATGGCTAGATGTAACCGTAGGATCTATGCTGACAGTTTTTTTTTCTTTCACACTTCGTAACTTTCAGGCTCTTGCTTCTCAGCCTTTTTTGATTTTTTACAGTACAAATGCAAGGTTAATCGTTATCTTCTGTCTTTTTATTTCTTGTTATTTTCTCTTTTCTCTTATGCTTTAACACTCACTAACTTCTTACGAGCTAATGCCTTTTTTGGTATGAAATGATTAAAAATGTTTCATCACCAGTAACGAACCGTGGGTTCTTCATAGTGTTGTATACTCTTCGATTGAATGATGAAGACGGGGTCCCAAAAACGAAAAAATTGACGTGCATTAACACAGGTATATAAATAAATGTATACAACATATCTTTTATTTGCTCTTCAGGTGACGTGGATGTTGAGTAGGAGGTAAGGTCGGAGGGGTTACACGCATCAAGCCCTCCCTGTCTTTTTATTCGGCCTGTGTTTCGATCTCAACTGCCGTCCGACTGACTACTTCCTACTACTGAACTGCCTCTTACATAAGCGATTACGTCATCGTTTAGTTACATTACTTACAAAAATTTCCATACTTAAATTATCTGACCTTGGCTACAATGGTTATCAAAGCAATTCCTTCAATGCAATAATATTTATTTTACTAAATATATATATATATATATATATATATATATGTGTGTGTGTGTGTGTGTGTGTGTGTGTGTGTGTGTGTGTGTGTGTTGCTATATTTCCTGGGAAATTTTGCCTGCATTTGTAACTTTGAAAACAATCAAATATTTTCAAAATGATGTCTATTTATATTTTTGCTAGCCAGTTTGCAAATTTTTATATTTTTGCTGAATTACAAAAATACACTACATAGCAAAATTACACACCTGCTCAATAATATATAACAATAGCTGTTATCCAAAGAGAACGAATGTTGTTAACACCTCGTAAAAATAGAGAATTTGTTTCCATACCTAGACTACGCAAGAGACAAATTATAATCTGGATTTGGGGATATGAAGGGTGATGTCTATCAGGAAATGCGAAAACGAGATGAAACAGTTAATTAAAAAAGATAGTTGAAATCATTACATAACAGTTGCGAAATAAATGGTAACGGCAGGTTTTTCTTACACAATAATTCATGACGTCATTTCATTCAAGAAGAAATTGTTGCAACGAATATGAAAGTTTGCTAATTATCTTACTTTATATTGACTGTCATATTCTTAATTGTACAGTTGTTATAAAAAAAAAAGGCAGTCCAGTATGCAAATGACAAACTGGGAGAACAAAATCAACCTAGTACAAAAATTTAAATATCTAAGAATTTTTAAACAAAAGATGAAAAATCAGAACCGAAATCAGAAAACGCTTTAAAAAAGCAAAAAATGCATTTTCAAATTTAGCATATTATTAACAAAAAAAAATGGTGTAAATAAATAATGGAAGACCTGTGAAATAATTTAGACCTGTGAAGGCTGGATAATCTCATTATAGATAAAGAAATGTTCCGGCAACATACGAGCTGCGATTAAAAAGCAACGGAATTGATATAGAAAAGCAATATATTTAAATTACAAACTACAATATTTAATTTTCAATGCCATTTGCTTCTAGTTTAATTCACTATTCCATCGTTCATTGTCAAGCTTGTATACACTACTGAGATGATTTTTCTTTGGTGCCTGATTGTTCGCTGGAGTTGGCATTCGATTGCACCTGACTTCTTAGACAGAGCCATGAAAATTGATTTGCTTAGCTCATTTCGTATTCCACCACTGTTGTAGATTTCATTCATCATTTCCGTAATTTCCTGTATACCAAACTCTTCTAAGGCTGTCAACATCTCTATTTGCATGCCGTCTGGTCCAGCTGTTTTTTCCTATCCAGTTTGACTATTGCAGCTTTCACTTCAGATTTTTGTATTTCCGGTCCGTCAGCATCTTTTGTTTTACTATCGATTGTATCTCTCTTGTCGTGGAAGAGATCTTTTATATATTATTACCATCGCTGGAATATTTCCCCTTTCTCCAATATGATCGTTCTATCCTTAGATTTTATACCTCCTGTTAAGAAGCATGTTCTTTGTTCTTATTTATTTATGCATTTCTCCTTTATCAGTCTTGATCCATCTCTGTACTTCGGCACATTTCTTGTTGAGCCGTTCCGCATGATCCTGTCTGAATTTTCTCCTTATTTCCTTGTGTAGTTTCCGGTATGCCATTCCATGTCTTGGCATACTTTTCTGTTTTCTTTGCATCATGTCAAGAATCTCTTCAGTCATCTACTTATTTTTTCTCCTGCGTCTAATTTTATTCTGTGACCATGTTGTTTGCTGATGTCACTATCGCTTCTTTAAGTGCATTTCATTTCAAATTTCTATTTCATATTTGTTATTCGTATTTGCTTCTCGAATTGTCCGTGTCTTTTTTCTGAAGGTCAAGGTAATTCAAGAGCGTGTCTTGGTACTGCCCTACACTGCTTTAGTCTCCGAAGTTTCACCCTTAGTTTGCAGATAACTGGAAGGTGGTCACTTACACAGTCGGCACTTTGATAGGTTTTGCATTGAATCACTGCGTTTGTTTTTTAGCTTCTCCATGTCCATAAACTTCTCAGGTTTTCTAGAAACCAGGTGTTGGTTATCACCTGGTCATTTACCTTACACCACTGAACCCATCTTTCTTCCCGGTCGTTTGCGGACTCATAATCCAAAGTTACCAGTTGTCTCCCGTCCCGTTTCTTTTCATACTTTGGCATAAGAAGCCAACCTCTTCTTTCTTCAAACAGACCTCCTGAAACATCTACAGAATAATGTTGGAGATACCATGGACCATATATATGAGCAACTATAAATTTTATAGAAAACTGAGACAAAAAAGAAGACATGCACGAAACCTCAGAATGAGAGGCTTAGAAGATTTGACACTCACATGGTATATTGTTAACAAGAGGGCATAAACTAACTAATGAGCTTAGGTTAATGGTTAGCAGAATACGGATTAGGTGAGATAGCAAAAAATTCACTTTATTAAGCGCTACAAAAGTCTAGAAATTGTAATGAGCCATGACTGGTCACATTCTGAAGGGACAAGGTACGTATTGAAAGAACAGAAAAATAAACATTTTTGGCAGACAAAATGTTTAATTATTATAATTAGAAAAATGTTGACATTGAGTGTCGCTTTGCATCTAAACTTGAAGTACTTCACGCCTGGGGGATAAATAATTTGTCATATAGATAGAATTATGTTCTCGATAATGAGAAAAATATTATCGTCAGTAAATATATTAAGAAAGAAGTATTTGTTTTTTTTTCCATTTTCATATGCCACAGGACATTCTTTCTACCATTATGGAGTCTAAAAGATCTGCCACATTTTATATATAAGTAGATGCTGTATGCAAATCGATTTCTGTGTCAGTTTGTTTTGATGGTGCTATTGCATGGTGGCTTATTAAGTACAAATACGTATGGAACAAGGTGATATGTATGAGATACAATTATTTTGTTAAACATGATCTAAAAAGTTCACCAAAATTAGGCACGGGAATAAAAAGCATTATGGCACTAAATTTACATGATCATTTTAACAAAGAAATTACTTTACAGTTAAAAATTATGAAAGAATCAACTGAATCATAAATAGCAAAAATCTATTTTAGCGATCATTTAAAAAAAAATAGTTGCTCGAGCGTATTTACCTGGCCATTTGTTTAAACTAAGCAGATTTTTTTCGTTTAATCAGAAGTGAAGTTCAATTTTTTTCTATTCTTCCGAATATTTGTAAATGGCACCTGTTAGATAGGATGACCTTTCGCAAAGAGTAAACCAATTGAAGGGCCTCGGCTTGTAAATCCGAATCTATTCTCACTTTCCAAAATGTCAGAGGGCAGCCGCTTGTTTGAGGTGCTGTGCAGAAGTCAGTTTCCAAATATATAAATAGATTTTACACACACATACATATGAATAAAAATCAAGCATGTTTAGATAAATAGATAAATAGAAGTTTATGCTAAAGAGTTCTCTATCCAACCCATTTCCTCAGTAAGATTTGCGAGAAATGTTCAGTAGCTACCAAGATATAGCTAGATAGCTAGCTAGATAGATAATGAACAGACTAAGCCAGTTTTATATATATATATATATATATATATATATATATATATATATATACACGTTGCAGTGCGAAAATGAACCCGTAAGGTAAAATTTAAAACAACCGTCTCTTTATTGCAGGCAATCAAATATTAATTAAACTATATAGTCTTCTACAAAACTATTTATTAAACGAATTAAAATCATTTTAAAAAAAATATGACGTTTAAATAGAAATATTAATTAAAAATAAAGACTTGCTATAGTACGTGATCCCTTACTTTTACCCTCTGCATTTCTGTTTTACAACTTTCACATTACTACTTCTTTGTGCACGTGTAAAAGTAAAAATGACATATGTTCATCTTTTGTTAAGGCATATATACTATCAACCATTATAAGTCTTTGTGTATGCAAAAGAGTGAAGCTGGAAACTGAATTTAAAAATAAATATGCCAAGATCGAAATAAGTTCTTGATGCTTACAAAATTACATAGTTGAAAACTAACATGACGAAGAAAGCTATTAAAAGCTTTCAAAACGATATGGAGTGCACATCTCCACAATGCGACAAATTATTTATAAATGGAACACCTTTGTTATGACGGTTTTGGAATCTAGAAATGACTGTCCACAAACAATGACTACAAGAGCAATTAGACATATAGTTCAGTAAGCTTAGGAGATACATACTGAGACTTCTGCAGTTTTTCAAGTATTCCTGACCAATGTCGGAATCAATGTGCACACATCAGCTGCGCGACGAAATCTCAACATGAAACGTTCAGTACCTATCCACAAATACATAGATAGTTATAATAACAAAGATATAAACAAATAAAAGAATGAGCTACCTAGTCACATATCGCCTGAAGACACCATTCATGGTAAAAAAGGTCGCGTAATAACTCGTTTACAAATGGAAAATATTCAAAAGTTCTACAATATAATTATCTTGAACATTTTTAATACAAACGTGCACTGGTCTAATTTTGTTATGACCAAAAACTAAGCAATTAAACTATATATATATATATATATATATATATATATATATATAACTCCACTCTGTTAATAACAATTTAAATGTTCTATGTTCACTGAACATTAAATGTTCATCCTTTGATAATGGCTTATGTAAGCCGAAAGCTTAGACCTGCGAATTCTTGTCGTCTTTCCATGAAAACACTATCAAGCTAATCAGATCATGCGAACGGATTTAACACAAAATAAATAGACAGAACTTGTCTATATAATTCAATGAAACCTGTATTAATATATATATATATATATATATATATATATATATATATATATATCCAAGCTAAGAGAGATATGCAGAGAGATAGATTTTTTCCAATCATAAGTACATGGGCACCTCGGCGTGGTGTACTGGTTATCAGAATTGTCTCACTAAAATCTATTACAACTTAGTAGTGAGTTCGATCCTAATTGGGTGACATATGATATTGGCCTTGTGCCATATCTAATCGGTACTTAGAAACATTACTACAACTATAAGCACATACTTATTTATGGAAGAAAACATTAAGTTTAATCTTCCATAAGGCCACAAGTCCGATGACACCTTAACATAATACTGTGAGATCTTCTGAAACAGAGAATTTGTCATTATTTTCATTATTTACATTCGTACTAATATCCTCATCGTTGTTGCATTTACCACAGCATTTCGTCCTGTAATAGAGACTTTGATTCAGTCAAAACAGCTACGAATGATTAAGCAGTACTGGAGAAGTACGATACGAGATGTCCCTAGATATAGACAACGATCCAAAAATGGCTACCCGCATAGAATAAATAGTGTTCAGTTCTAGATTCCCTTAATGTGAACCAGATCGACAAGTGCATGAAGAGAGCTACAAAAAACAGTTTAATTTTGCGATAATAACAGTGGAGTTGAGCACTTTAGTCTGACATTAAATTATGCAAATAATGGTATCTCTTTATACCGAGAATTCAGACAGAGAATTAATAAAATTCAAAAAATAGAAAAGCTAAAAAATAACAGATAAAAGAGTAATGAAGGTTACAATTTGTTAAGGGGCTCTCGTTAACTTGCAAAAAGATAAAATAATAACTCATTCAGACAAATGGGATATTGGTTTAATGTCCCTATGTCCTATATTTTTAGTATTTTTATTTTTATTTTGAACATATTTTATTTTCATATTAAAAACTGACACTTGGAAAAAACAATTTATTATTAACGTATTTAATATGTTTATACATGAGCAGAAACTCAAACAATATATTGCTCATATAAGTATTTCCTGAAAATAATAACAACCTCAGTTAATTATATATGAAAATATAGTACTCTTGCGTAAGAAATGATTACATATATAAGTATATCAACCATTACATCAAAATCACTGGCAAGTTCAGATCATATAACGGTGCAGGTAAAGGCTGTAATTTGTAACTGACAGCAAACATTGATAAACCTATAGTGAATGGGTGTTAAGCTGTTAAATAAGAGAAGTGAGTTTATGGTCGCATGATGGCATAAGTACAAATCTTCAATTAAAAAACTTACTTGCCTCCCTTGGTGTATATAAGTTAACTGATAGGCTGATTCCGTATTATTTCCGCCGGATGATTGTTGTTACATAAAACACGTAGGTGAAGATTGATATTATTGAATTGATATTTCTGTTATATTTAGGATGCCTCCACTGAAGCATTAAGTCTGGTTTAAGAATAAAAACTAATGCTTAAAATAAGCAAATGCTTAAAATATTTTAGATATTTAGATTTATTTAAGCATTAGCGCATACATATAATTTTATATGCATATATTTGAGTGTGTGTTTTGATCGTTTTGAAAAAATAACAGATTAATAAAGCTCTACATATACCAATCTGTATAATCAGTTAAAAGCAAAATAAAAATTCATCCTTGATAACAGATGAAATTATAACCAAAAGCGCTAGGATAAATGAAACAATATATATATATATATATATATATATATATATATATATATATATGTAATTTTTTTTTCAAAAAATGTCAGGGTTGTTGCGTTAATAACGAAGCTAAAATATGCAAAGTGAAAACACTTCGCACAGATTTTTTTTGAACGAGGTACATATCTATATTAATAAACGCTCACTCTACGATCTTACGCAACTTTTTGCAAAAATATAGCAAACTTTATATATATATATATATATATATATATATATATATATATATATATATATATATATATGTTACTAACTAACCCCGATAAAAAAATTTGTCAAATTTTAAAATTTAACTTATATCAAATATGAACACATATCTCTTCATAATACGAGAGCCATAATTTTTATTAAAATATAAGTACGTTATGTTTGGATTTTAATAATGATGATATATATATATATATATATATATATATATATATATATATATGTGTGTGTGTGTGTGTGTGTGTGTGTGTGTGTGTGTGTGTGTATTCAAGCAGCAAATTTCTTTTAAACATGAGAGATTAAATTATAAACACTGTGTTTGCTTATTTTTAATGAAATTCGTTCAAACTCACGAATAATCTTTATGACTGAAAGATGTCAGAAATTATCTGTAACGTTGACAGATTGCATTATTATTCATTTCTCGGTGTTCTCAAGTACTTTCAATCTCCTTTCGAAATCATATTCCGAGGTGGGAAATTTCTTGGATCACAAACTGTTTGGTATCAAGAAATGATAAGTAAGCATTTAATAAAAAAAATATGTAAAAGTGATATAATATGAGTACGGGACTGCTTGTAAATGCATATATTTTTAAACAATAGTGTTTGAAGCCTAGCGTATTTAAGTCATAATCACGGATATATATATATATATATATATATATATATATATATAATATGTCCCGGAAAGGGGTTATATATATGATTCGAGGTAACAAAGCCGTTGAGAAAAATGTAACTGGGTAGCACAGTCTAGTACGTAGACGTAATGGACGGTACTCGTCGTATAGAGTATCCTGAGACGTAGGCGTAGTCAATAGACGTAGACCAATAGTCGTAGATCTATGGACATAAATCTCTAGTCGAAGACCTGTTGACCTCTAGCGGTAGACTTATAGATATATACATCTATGCGTCCTTGCCTTTATCTGTATTTATGGCTGACACACGCCAATCACATTACTGAGATGGGGAATCAAGGTGTATGCATATTCATTATATTTCATTACATGACCACCCCCTGAGCTGAATTTCTTTTTCAATTTGACTGTAACTTCGTTCAGCGTACAGTAACCTTCTCGAGGCATGTACTATTGGCTTTGTAGATCCGTCCAAGAATACATGAAACAATACAGCACCTAGTCCCTCATTACTGGAATTTACTGCTACATAATTTTTTTCTCCGGGGTCGAAATGCACTAATAGACAGCTTTTTATTTTCTTAAAAGCCTGCCTGAATTCTTTCGATCATATCCTCTTTGCACCTTTTCTCAGGTGCTGGCATATTTTCATAGTATCAGCCCGTTCTGGATCCGGTTTTCTTTCTTTACTGTCAATGATTTGCCCTAAATATTTTATCTTCTTTAAGAATAACTCGCATTTTTCCGCACACAGCTTGTATTATAATTAAGAAGGCACGAATTTATGCCAACTAGCATAAATTCGTGTCTTCTTAATTATAATAGTGAATGCCCCCAATGATATAAGTTAGCTGTTATAAAAAACTTACTTCAACGCACACAAATGATATCTTCTTCCAAATCTATATTTTATAAAGAATTACACAACAATAAGCAAACACTAGTAAATAATGGATTTCCTAACTCCGTTATTGATCAAAAAATGAAAATGTATCTCAACAAAATTAACAATAGCTCTAACAATAATGATAATATTAATAATAATGGTTTACATAAAAATAAACATAACACTATTAACTTATACTATTGCAATCAAATACATAATAATTATAAACAAGATGAAAAACTCTCAAAAACATAATACGTAGAACTGTTAAACCAGTGGAAAGTAATAATCAAATTAAACTCATTATATATTATAAAAAGTTTAAAATAATTGACCTCATAGTCTATAATAACCCAACAAGGCACTAAACTAAATTCTCTACAAAAAACCAATGTACATGCCCATTCAGAGATTGCATCTCTGATACTAATCAAAAACCTATTACATATATTTGTTTTACTACAACCACGCTCTCCCGTAGACTTACATGTCATCTTTCTGATCAGAGTACTATTAAACAACATTTCGCTGAAAAACATAAACATGAAGGTAATATCAGACAGATTTTGGTCAACAATACGGTGATCCTTACTCATACACACAGTAAGAGGAACCTGCAGATATTGGAGGCCATGTACATCAAATCGAAACAACCAACACTCAATAAAATCAACTTTACAACAGGAAATAACATATTACATTGCATTTGACTACATGGTTTTGTTGTCATTTCGCGCTATCCCGCGGTGTGACTTCATAAAAACGCATCGCAAACTGCGTTTATTATTTTTTGTAGCTATTGCCGTTGCCAAGCGTAGTTTTATGTCAACACAAAATAAAATTTCATAATATTTCAGTTTAAACAACCTCTCTGAAAATGGCTCATGTGAGCCGAAAGCTTAGAAGAAAACCAGTAAATAATTATCCAAATGTTGGAGAATTTTTGTCTTTATTTTCAACTGAAATTAAACCAAAAATACGTTTAGAACGGCTCATGATTAAACATAATAGACATTCATTGTCTTATATTTAACAGCATATGTTTAGAAAATTACTTGCTGCCTCTCTCTCTCTCTCTCTCTCTCTCTATATATATATATATATATATATATATATATATATATATCATTCGAGGGAACTAAGCGGTTTAGGCAAATGTAATCGGGTAGGAAAATCTAGTACGTAGACATAATGGACGGTACTCGTCGTATGCAATATCCCGAGACGAAGGCGTAGTCAATAGACGTAGACCTCTATGCGTCCTCGCCTTTGTCTGTATTTATGGCTAATACCAGCCAACCACATTACTGTAAGTGGGAATCAAGGCTTATGCATATTAATTATATATTCATTACATCAATATCTATATCTATATATATATATATATATTCGTCATCTACAATACATACCATTTTTAAGGTAAGCTATATTTATGATTTAAATTTTGAATATCAGAGATAAAGCGTATTTAAATATAAAAGTAGACATTCATGTCGACAACTAGCTGCGATATTGCTATAAGCTTTCAATCTCCTCATTATATATATATATGTGTGTGTGTGTGTGTGTGTGTGTGTGTGTGTGTGTGTGTGTGTGTGTCACATGTGAAGACGTGCTACTTTGAAGAATATTTTACCAGAGAGATGAAGTCGCGAAATTTAAAAGAAGACGTTATTACGTATGAAGATATGATACTAAGCAAACAAGAAAGAAGACTCTTCGATAATGTCCTACGAAAGTAAAAAAAACTCAGACATTAAATATTTATACTTGACTTTTGAACATCATTTAGAAAAATTCTCCGAAATACAAAAAGTAAAAATTCAAATCGTAACAATGGACATTCACTTGTTTTTAACCAAAGTTTTACCAAAAAAGCATCGCTACCTAAATACACGGGATTTGATACTGAATATCAGTCAGTCAGTTGGTTACCATAGGTGATACACGCTTTGGAGATCATGTCTCGAAAGAAATATGGCTGACTGGGCAGTAGAATTTCCCGCAGTAGTTTGCCATTACCTTCTGCCGGGGACTGATTGCGAAACAAGGCCCTAGAACCCAATCTGTCCTGTTATTTGACCCATAGCTGGAGGGAAGAAACGTAAGTGAATGCCACGAATTCAACTGGGATTTAAACTCTATTCTCGGATTTCTCGTTCAGAGCCGATACTGTTTCCATTCCAATATGTTCTTTTCGTATCATGTTAGTCACTTCATTTTCAGAAGAAACAATAGCTATATACATAAAAATTATACTTGAAATCACAAAAAATTAATTTGTCGATATATCGGTGATGAGGTATTGAATTTTTTTTTTATGTATTTACATTGTTCACACTATTGTCCTCACCTTTCTTGTCATATTCACGATGATTCGACCATCGTACTCTCCGACCTTCTTCAGGTGATTAGAATTTCGAACTTACATATGCTTCAACCAACGATTTTATCTAGTGGATAAAATCGTTGGTTGTATTCAGTGACTTGACCAGTTGCAAGTGCAATACCTGGCTACAGCAGAAGTGAACAAAAAACTTAGAAAGTTCAGTAAAAGGGAGATAACTGATACTGAAATATCTGGAAGAAGAATGACTTGCTGAACTAGAACTATCTGATCAGTGAACTAAATAAAGTGTTCTGTTCGAAATTACGGTCATTTTGGTTTGTAACTGAAACACAACACGATTGAGCACTTAATATGAATGGTAGGCTTTTAAAAAACAGTAACTACTCACGCTCTACGCATCGTTTATTCAGTAATGAATTTTAACACTCTCGGCTAGTGTCGTGTGTTTACATTATATACAACAGGTAAAGTCCGCCTTACTTTACCGAGCGTCCATAGCTCAGATGTAGAATCACCGACTGATGTCAGTTCGGTCGTGTTTCAGTCCTAGCTAGAAGAAATCCAATGATACAGTGAAACAGATATGAGTATATATATATATATATATATATATATATATATATATATATATATATATGCACATATATACATATATTAATTAAATAAAGTAGACGCTTCATTTTCTGTCACTGTGAACTAAACGGCGAAGCAGTGACGCTTATTTAACCTTAGAGTTGCTATTTCGTACATTTTGAAAAATGCCACAGTTTGTTTTTACTGTTGAAAACGAGGCTAATTTACAGTTTTCGTTTTTTTTTTTTTTTTTTTTTTTTTTTGTTTTTTGTTGTTGTTTTTTTCTTTCTCGTCTTGTACGGCCTCGGGAGTTAATCTTTTATTCAACATTAGAAGAAAATCTGATTGTCCATTGTCCTCATCTTTGTTGTCATTCGTATAACGTTTCGCCCGTTGTACGCTGCGGCATTCTTCAGCTGCTAAGAATTTCGAACCTAACCCTTTATTACAATCACTGGGGTATATGATTCTCATTCCTTGCGTAGTAATACATCGATTGGAAGTCATGAGTTATCTCCCTCGAACCCTCTACTCGTTGTAAATATATATAGGCGAGTGGAGACGATGGAATCCCGGTGATAGTCCTTAAGAGGTGTGCTCCTGAACTTTCCCCTGTCCTCTCTAAACTGTTTAACTACTGCCTTCCTGCTTCCTGCTTTCCTGCATGCTGGAAGTTCTCTTCAGTCGTTCCTGTATTTAAGAACTGTGGTGAACCCTCGGACCCATCCAACGATCGCCCTATCAGTAAGATATCTCGCTGCTGACCTTGAACGGGATCTACACTCTGTGGTGAACTGGGGCAAGAAGTGGCTTGTCAATTTCAATTCGTCTAAGACCAAGCTGTTATCTGTCAACCATTACAGGCAACCTCTCCTGCCCCCCATAAGCATGTACCAAGCGATTCCCCCGGTGAGCAATACACTACGCCTTCTCGGACTTACCCTGTCCTCAAACCTCAAATGGAATCACTATATAGAATCCATAACAAAATCTACTGCTAAGAAGGTTGGGTCATTATGTCAATCCAGGATGTTTTTTTCCGCCTGAATCCATCCTGCATATATACAAGTCAACCATCCGTCCGTGCATGGAGTACTGCTGCCATTTATGGTCAGGCGCCCCTGCCGTTCTCCTCAGTGTTCTCAACAGGCTCCAAAGGAGAGTCTGTAATGTGATAGGTACTGATCTGGCGGCTCAACTGCAGCCACTTCCCCACCGTCAAAATGTGGCCTCCCTTTGTCTGTTCTATAAATACTTTCATGGCTTCTGCTCGGACGAACTTAAGTCACTGGTGCCTCCTCAACAAATGTTTACTCGTGCAACCAGACTGGCAACTGGGTCCCACCCATTCACAGTCAGGTTAGCCAAATGCAGACGACAATTCTACTCCTGCAGCTTCTTCTCTCGCACTTTCCGCCTGTAGAACTCGCTCACATGTTCCTGCTTTCCTGACGGCTACAACCTCCAGAAATTTAAATGCAAAGTCGATACTCATCTACTAACCACTGGACTCTAACTTTCTCTCCCCATCCCCGTATAACCTTCCCTTTCTCTCTACCTATGTATCTGTCATCGCACCTGATTTCTCAGCTTTCTATTGCTCCTTTCTAGCTCGTTTGTATTCCTCACTCTTTTCTAATTAATCTTTTTACAGTTATATAGCCCCCTGCACATCAGTGGCATTTCTGCCTTGCTCGGGGTGAAATGATTAAAAAAACAAAAAAAATATGTATATACATATGTTGGAGGTGCGCAAGCGAGTGTGTCTAGTTGTGTGTGTGTGTGTCTAATATATTATAGTCATATCCATTTGTACATATTTGTACGTGAGACTGTCTTTGTAGATAAATGGAATTGTATCGCCGCATAGATGCCTTCTCCTCGCCCGCATTTTTATATCTATGATTTCCTACTTATACTTCTTTTGTATCGATGCTACAATTCTTGTTAAATGTCATTTCATTGTAAATAGCTAATTTTTAAAAATACTTTTCTCGTCTTAAAATTTTCGCATCTTAAATGTCATCACAATATGAATCCCATTGGCTGGCATAGATGTTTTATCCTCCAATCTTTGTAGAAAAAGTTTTCTTCCTTGCTGTTTTTCTTGATATCAGACTAAAATTGAAATAACTTTCCGGCGAAGACGTTTTATTATACCATAATATCCCATGATGATAGGAACAGACGATGGGTATTGAACGGGTGGGCTTGCTCAGAAATTATCTGTGATTTACGTAATATTAGAAGAAGATGGATGTATTATCTCTGCTCAGAAAGAGGTTTACTTCGAAAACTGTTTCGATAAAGATGCCCAAATTTTCATCTTTAATTTTTTTTTTTTTTTTAGAAATTAGATGCACAACTATGTTCAGGTAATGGTAATATTAACCGTCTTCCTATCCAAAAAAAGAAATTGGCACTGAGAATGAACATCCATTGCCGATGTCAGTTGAAAATTATAAAATCTTTCTATTACAGCATTTTTTCAGAAAATATATTTCTTATGTCCACTAACTGCTATCGATCTTTCCGGTATCGATGGGAGCCTCCTTTCTATTATTTTTTTTCATAATAATAATAATCATAATATTAATAACCGTGATGGATTGTGAACATCTGGATTTTGTCATTTTCTCTCTTCTACTTACATGCACTATTCATTTCCTTGTTGCTGCTGTTAAACGTCTTCAAGAGATGTAGTATCTGTAATTTGTTATAGCGCTTTGTCTGTGATTCTGTAACGCCATTCCACGATGCTCCCTTAGACCTACAGGCTCATTTCTCGAAACAATTTTAACCATTGATCAGTAAAAGTGGTTGAATACACTTGGCAGTTATGAATGGGTTGTGCGACATGCACAATGTCAATATGAATAGTCTCTGATTAGACTATTTACCAAAAAGAACTCAAGTTCTCCAACTAATGTTTTCATCTTTCTTTGACTAACTGATGTTTGGTCGGAAATCATGTGGATTTCTTTCTATGGATGATACATTTGTGGATCACCGGCAATACATCGAGATGTATTTATATCCGAGTAACCATCGTAAAGATGATTACCAACCAAGAAACAAGACCTTTTTCTAGCCGTAAGGTGAATAATCGATTTTTCCGTAATATGTTGCTAATTTTTATTGCGGTAGACTAGTTGCCAAATAAGGCTATAGAATCCAGTCTGTTCTTATATTTACCCATAGCTGGGGAGAGAATAGATAGATTCATGGCTCGATCATGTCGTGTGACTACCTTTTGATCGCCCTAATATAGTCATTTACCTCGTTCGAACCGCCACCTGCAAGCCTAGGAAAACAACGCGACACATCACGCAGCTGCTAAAAGAAATTCGTTTGACGACCCCCAACATATTAATCTGGCTCTTGTGGATGTTCCAACACTTAGCCAGAAAACTGTGAGCTGGATATACAAGAGGGCTTTTGTAGTCTCAACGTTTTCAAGAGTTTTAGTAGCAGTAGTAGTAGCTTACACATACCGGGATTTTTTTAAAATGAGACCTATTGTATGAACATTGAATTATTCTTCATAACTCTGAGATGCATTAGAGTTTAAGTACTAAACATTTAGTTGAATGTGTTCTATTGGTTGAGAGAATTGTCATTCTTCTATATATTACATCTCTTTAGAATCCTTAAATAAATGGATACACTTTTACGCCCAAACTATTGTAGAACTTAGCTCGTAGTCGCTGTTTTTCACTGTAGTACAACCAACATAAAAAATTGGAACACAGGCTCTCTCTCTCTCTCTCTCTCTCTCTCTCTCTCTCTCTCTCTCTCTCTCTCTTACACACACACACACACATCCCAACAGAATTGCACACAATAGCTTCAACGATGCCTAGACTTTCTGTTTCTGCCTAAATTTTATCTGAATATCTGTTGGTCACTGTAGATTCAACCTTCAGAAATCTGTGATATATCACCAATGATAATCCCAACTGCCAATGTGAGTAATCACCAACTATGAAACATTTAGTTTCCCCTTAATCTTCAGGATCCATGCGCACTTAACGACATTGAACGAACCGTAACACCTCATGGAAAGCTCTGTATGCAGCGCTGGTTTGGTGTGTTTGAGTGACTCGATAAGATAGAGGTTATGGATGATCATAGCCTTTAAAACCTATTAATGTTTTACCCTTTGGCAAGCCACTTCCTCCCTACATGACAGACCCATAAACAGGTATTTATTTGACTTCCCTTATCTGTCTGGAATTCAATATGCTGAATTATCAGTTTAAATAATATCTACTTTTTCAAATAGTAACAAAAAACTCACTGCAATCTTCAATTTGATATTGTTTTATTTTCTTTACATTAAAATTATTATTCGTTATTATTCCTAGGATGCATTCTCTGACACATCAGACAAAAATGGAGTATTGTTTCCATATATGAGCAGGCGTTGCCTAGTCTTTGCTTCCTAGTCTAAAAACCAATCCACGTTCTTGTGGGTGATAAACTATTTCTCTCCTATAACCCCTTTCTCACTGACGAAGTGTCACAATCTGCTCTGTCACTTTTTCCATGGAAAATGTTCAGACGAAATACATTCCTTAGTTCTACCAATTCTATTTTTTTATGTTAACTGATTCGAAATCAAATTGCCGAAAAAGATTCCACAAACGTAAAGTGCAATAAAAGAGAATATTGGCATGGAACTTACGGTTACATTTAGAAAATTCGAGAGCAAAACGACGAGACATGGCTTAAAACATGAGGAGTTATGTTCAAAAATGGTTTTGATGAATTCCTATGTGGTACATGCTTTAATTTCTCGTGGTTGAAATTATCATGGCAACAAATCAAAGCCCTGGTAGCAGAATCAAGACTAAAGAAATATTAACAACGCGTGTTCACAAAAGTGTTTCACCTACATAGTTTATCAATTGAATTAAGAATGATAGATAATTTTCGTATTCTATCAGATATTGTGATGATTCATTCCTTATTAGGTTCATCATTTTTACGATTCTTATTAAATTCTGTCATTTCGTTTAATCCAGAAATTATAAGAATCTGATTTATAAACGATTGTTTTATGCGGTTTATAATAGCACTCCAGTTATCTTCCCGTAAAAGCAAATGATTTCACTGGGGTTTAAGAAATAGTTATTTTATTCTTTTACAGTTAAATAACGTGGAATACTGAAACAAATTTTAAAACTACTTATAAATTATTGTAAATTAGAAAAGTCCATAGTGCACATATGTTCATGAGAATGATGTTTAAATAATATTCGCGAGCATCTCCCAGTTATTCAAGAGTCACTAAAGTGAAATTCTTACTTTGCTTGTCGTCTTTTCAAGTTGAAAACTTTTACAATTTTCTGCTTGTTTAGATTTTCTATCGAATTATTAATTTGGTCACGTTACAACAAAAGGAATAACCTGTGAGATTGCTTCACTTGACGATCAAATAACTTCTACTAATGACAGCTTTATGATATGACCAGGGTAAATGTTTAAATAAAAGGATTCAAAAGTTTACCCTTCGTTTCTTAGCCTTTAGCTAAAGGCTTAGACGGATATTGTTTCACCATTGGTCTCCATCAAACCTCATATCGCACTGAACACAGTCCTATGCTCACTTAGCTACACAAAGGTTTATCTAATATATTTGTAGTATGTCATCGGATAAAACAATATTCACTAAAGTAATTCCTTAACAATATAAGAATTTCACCCGCAATGCTTTACATTTATATATCCTTCATTTTGTAAAGAAATAAATTAGAGTAGAAATTGTACTAAAAATGTATAAAACCTACGACGTTTTCAACGGACTATGTTCTTTGTAATAGTTGGCGGATTACCAATCAATTCGAACTTTATAAAATGATAAATAATAAAAATTTCATTGTATTTGGTTCACATATTTTTAAGGTTTAGTATTTAATTTTAAATTTACGAATTACAACAATTCCTATCTTTTCCTTTATGAATCGATAAACGAAAACCATTGAATTAGATTATTTTTTCTATTTTTAGAATATTGTAAAAAGAAAATAGTCTTGTAAATAAACAATCTAATAAATAAAATGTATTTATCAATGTTGTCTAAATGTTTAAAGAACAAACAATGTATAAATTCACTTTCAAGTGTTTCGATTTTTTACAATTCTAACTAACGCTTTGAAAAACAATAAGCATTACCGAGAGAGTGATGTTAATACAAAAGAATAGTGGTGTCAAAGAAAACAGTCATTTTGACACACCGTTTTGTTACAGACAAGGATACCAAACTTTCCCAAATAATCAATGAAGAAGGGATCTACCAAGCACGAATATCAGAATTCACCGTTACCTAGAATTGTACAGCATTTACTGGGTTCGATATAAAATATTCAAATTCTACTATTATCATTTTTTTTAATCATTTCTACATAATTTTGATAATCGGTTCATTAAAAGCAACTTTTTAAAAAATTTTATGACAAAAATTAGACTAATATGTAGAAGGAAAATTATACTTTCTCACGTTTCAGAAGATTCTGTATGTGCAGTTGTTGTAATGGTCAGTAAGTAGAACGAAAATTGGTCGATTTTAGTTTGAATTCTCCTCAAAATGTTTACATTCTATTTCACACAATTACTGTTGAAGAAGACATAAATCCATCTTTTCACTTGCAAGCAATGTGTTAAATAAAAGAACAGACTAGACTCTCTAAATAAGACTAACATCTAAACCAGGAGAAGGACAGCTCTGAATACAAACTTGACTGTATCCACTCCTGGTGGAACATATATATATATATATATATATATATATATATATATATATATATATATATAAGATTCGCCTAACACATTTGAATTATAAGTCAATAGGGACTGTAATGGTGAAACGAACAGTTATGCTTATGATATGCAGTCTGCCTTCAAGTTGAAAAAGCTTTGATCCTGCCAACTTTTTTAATTATTTGCAGGACTATGGCTTAAGTTATATAAATTGTAGGCAGTGAATCTGGATAACGTATTTGTTCCTGGAGTAAAAATATCAAAACCAAATGAAAAACTTCTGGATAATTTTAAAATCTAAAGATTGATTAGTTCCAATCTATTATTCAATTCCGAGAATTATCAAGTGAGGAATTAATTTCACTCTAATCAGTGTTCTTTTTTATATAAAGGAATTTACTCTATAGTGCGTAATGAAAATATTTACATTTCAGAATATCAGAGGTTCACGAAAATGACCTTGATCATAGGGTATAGTTATAGAGCGTTTTTGTATCATTGTCAAACGATTTTTCAGCTCAGTATTTGGAAACAAAGATTTTTATCAAGAAAATTTACAGTATTGTTATATTTAATTGGTTATTTTATGCCAGAGAATTGTGCCTGTTTTTGCCTCTTTTACCTAAAAACTATAATTTATCCAAACACCTCCATGTAATACTCTTTAGATTAGGCCGGTTATTGTAGCATCGACGAATGCAGAATTTCCTTCATTGAAATAGATTACGGGTAAGGAAAAACGAAATATTCAAAATCCGATTTTCAAAGACGACTTCATATAATCATTTTGAAGATAAGAGCAACTCAATCATCTTACCCTAATCTGATCTTCTGCTAATTAATCAAAATAGATTAAATATCAAAATGATTTGGTTTTTACATTAACACCCACTCTTCAAATTAATATCAAGCTTTATTATTCTACAGTAGTGATTATTATTTAGAAAATAAATTAACAAAAACGGAGACATTTTACTCTGATTCATCAAAAATGCAATATAAAATAATTTATGCTGATTATCGTGATGAGTGAAAGGAACTGTGAAAACTAAAATAGATTATTCAATTGCAAAGCAGAGAACAATTTCGAGTTTGAGATAACACCGATCAGAAATCTAAGGAAGCTATATTCAAAAAACTATTTCATATTGTGTGTATATTTGATTTTACGAGATTGGAACGACATGAGCAACAGGTGGACCGTTACCCTGCGACTGTGCGCAACAAAGAAAGACTTACCTTAGGGACATGGAATGTTAGGACACTCAACATCTGTGGACTACTAGAAAATGTCAAGCAGGAGATGGACAGACTGAAGATCAATATCCTGAAGATCTTATCCAGATGGCCAAAAACTGGTGACCTCAGCAGCGACGACTACAGGATAATTTACGCTGGAGGCAAAAGCAACAAAAAAGGAATTAATTCAAGATAAAGAAATGAGAAAATACATTCTTGGATACTGCCAGCTTTCAGAGAGTGTCCTCTTGGTTAAACTGAGAGGAAGACCCTTCAACATATCTATCATAGTAGCTTGTGCACCAAAAATGCAAACACTGAGGAGAGATAGAAAAATTCTACTCTATACTAAACAATGCGAAATAAATTAGAATAATTATGGGAGACTTGAGTGCCAAAGTAGGCAAAGAAATGGTAGGAGACACGACCGGCAAATTTGGATTAGGAGTCTGCAACGAACGAGGAGAAAATGGGTCCAATAGTGCACAGCAAAGGATCAGGTAATAACTAACACCTAATTTCAAGAACACCCACGACGTCTATGAACAAGGAGAAGCCCATGATGTGAGACAAAGAACCAAATAAACTACAAAACCATAAACAGGTGGTTCATAAACGCAGTAGTGCAATGCAAAACTACCCAGGCGCCGACTGCGGGAGCGACCACGTCCCAATCATCTACAAAGCAAGGGTAAAACTTTGGAAAATGAAGATGCCTAGCACAGCACCAAGACTGAAATACAACACGCTCGTGAATTACCTCAACCTACTGTAAGATAACATTAACAGCGTGAAAAACAAATACGAAGAAAAAATTGGACAAGGACGTATAAATGGGACTTACTAAAGGAAGCGATGGTGACCAGCAAACAACGATGCGCCAAAGAAAATCAGACACAGAAGAAAAAACAAGTCAATGACTGAGGAGTTTCTTGACATGATGCAAAAGATGCGGAAAATGATGCCAATGCATGGAAGAGAATACAGAAAACTGCACAAGGAAATAAGGAACAAATGCAGACGGGAAAAAGAGGAATGACTCAAATACAAATGCGCAGAGGTAGAGACTGAGCAGCACTAATCAAGCAGACATCCATAAAGAGTTAAGAAAACTGAGAAGACAAAAAACCTGCTCCTCAACAGGATGTATAAAATCCAAGGATGGAAAGATAATACTGGAGAAAAAGGAAACACTCAAGCGATTTGAAGAATATATACAAGATCTTTTCCACGACGAGAGAGCAACCGGTAATACACAAAGATGAGGACGGACCGGAAATATTAAAGTGAGAAATGGAAGCTGCAGTGGCCAAACTGAATAGAAACAATAGCAGCTGGTCCAGACAGCAGTGTAGTTGCTGCTAGCCTGGAAGAATTCGGTACAGAAGAATTACGGAAATGAAATTTATAATAGTGGCATAATGCCAGACGACCCAGGCTAATCTATTTTCATAGCATAGCCTAAAACGACAGGTGCAAATGATTGCGAACTACACCGAACTATAAGCTTATGAGTCATATTTACAAAGCTGAACGTTCGAAAATTCATGAATAGAGCAAGATGCAGAATCAGGCCAGAGATAGGACAAAAACAATGCGGATTCGTCAAAGACACTGGAACAAGGAACGCCATATTTATGTTAGGATACTCTCTGAAAGGGCCATACAAATGAAGAAGGACTTATACATGTGCTTTATTGATTATGTGAAAGCGTTCGACAAAAAACGCCACAAAAAATGTTCAGCAGCCTCGACATATATGGAAAAGACATTAGGGTAATTAGATATCTCTACTGGCAGCAAACTGCCTGGATACGGACAGGTAACGAATTCAGCAGTTATACAAAGACAGGGAGTATTTTCAACGGATCTATTTAACTTGTACAGTGAGAATATTTTGAGGACTATAGATGTTATGCCAGAGTTTGTCATCGGAAGCCACAATATTAACAACATTATATACGCAGACGACACAGTGTTGATTGCAGACACGGAAAAGAAACTGTAGAACCTCCATTAGAAAATAGATGAAAAGAGTAACAAAAAGGGGACTACAAATAAACTGCAAGAAAACCGAATGCATGATCATCAGCAAACAAAGCAGCCCAAACTGCCAAATAGAGGTGAGGGATGTTAAATTCAAGCAGGTACAAAACTTTAAATATCTAGGAAGTTTTCTAACTGAAGATGGAAGGTGTGATACAGATATCCAAAGGCGAATTGGCATAGCGAAGGACGCGTTCCAAAAGCTGAGTAAAGAATTGAGATACAGCAAAATTTCACTAGAAACAAAGAAGAGAATTCTGGACTGCTATGTGATGGCAGTGAATGTTGAACAATATCAACAAAGCTGAAGGAAAAACTTGAAGCAGAAGAAATGTGGTTCTACAAAAGGATGCTGCTGATATCGTGGAACGAGCATGTGAGCAATGACGAGGTGTTGGAAAGAATGGAAACGAAAAGGAAATTAATATTGAGCATCAGAAAGAGATAACTGAAGTTCCTCGGATATGTAATGAGGAAGGAGGGCTAGGATAGCCTAATATTAACAGGCCACATAGAGGGAAAAAAAAGACAGAGGAAAGCAGCGGATAACATATTTAAAGGGCCTGAGCAGGTGGATAACAGAACGGTGTCTGCGAGACGTTACAGGAAAAAGCGTGCTAAGATCCACCAGGAATAAGGAGACGTGGAAGGCCATGATCGCTTACGTTCTGAAAGGACACTGCACAAAGAAAAAGAAGAAGATCAAAAAGTATTTAACCTGTATTTCAGCAGGTCGGTGCAAAAGTTTTTACCGATTTAAAATTTCATCTTGAAAATGAAAAACTGTTTTTTTGAAAAATCTTTATTCATAACAATAACGAACTTTTCTCTTTATAACTTGATTCCATCTGTCAACAAGCTTATAAATTCCTCGTTGGTAAAATACTTTTGGTTTTGATGTTAAATATGAATTTAACTCATGCTCAAACTCCTTTCGTGATGTTCATTTAAGGCCATCTAAATGTTTTTTTAATCATCAAAATATGTGATAATCCGAGGGAGCTAGGTCAGTAGAATAGACAAGATAGTGCAAGATTTCTCAACCAAATTATTCTAGGAGATCTTTGGTCATTAGTGTTGTGTGAGGACGAGCGTTATCATGATGTAAGATGACTTTCTTTCTGTTGACTAAAGAAGGTCGTTTTTGGGTCAATGCAGTTTTCAAACAATAGAGACTAGCAGTAATGGTTTGACTGTTGTCTAAAAGTTCGTAATGGATAACTCCTTCAGTACCCCATAATACGCTCAACATGATATTTTGGGATGGAGTCTTGCTCTTGGTTACTGAACCGGTTTTTCTCTTCGATTTATCCACGATCGCTGACGTTTAACGTTATGGTAGAGAATCCACTTCTCATCACATGTGACAAGCTTCTCTAAAATGGTGTCCGAAGATGTCATGAAACTCAGAGAGTAGAGCATGCCTAATGAGTTCCTTACATGGAAAAAACATGGCTGAGAATATTGCAGAAAAATATGAATGATGCTTTAATAATCTGAAAGAAAATTTATAAATTATTCATGATAATATATTCAAGTAATCACAATATGCTTAAAATAATTACAATGATTTAAAATACCCTTTTTACAAACCGGTAAAATCTTTGGCATTAACCTAATATATCCTGTTTGTTTTTGTTGTTTGTAACATTACGAGCTATCAAATCTTCGCATTTTTCCTATTATTTTAGTACATCATAGGATTAATGGTCAATTCTATATAGGAAGCACCCGACTAGTTGTAATGCTTAACCAACAAGTCGTGAACCTCAACCCTTTTAGGAGAGAGTCAGTGACTAAGAAGTAATCGACCTGTACAGATTTATCCGTTTTCAGCTATTATTTCTCAATATTCTTAGCGGATATTCAACCTTTGAAGTGTTGTCCTGTTTGATTTTAGCATTACCTTATTTACCTATGAAGTAACTTACCAACAGACTACAGCTCTGTTGCTTTTCAGATATTTTTAAGTAGTTGTTACTTCAGTATATAATCAATATCTACAGATTACCTTTATTTATTATTTATAGATTGACATGCATTTTTTGTTTTCCTGCTCTTACCCTGGTTTACTACCAAGCTTAGAGATCCCACTATTTAGCTTAAAAAGCCTACTGCTATTCAGCCTATACTTAGGGCAAAAGAGCGGGGGTATGACTTTTCTAAGGACTTACTCCTAATATGAATTCAGCTTGCCAATTTGAATGTTGGTACCGATATCCGTTACACTACCGAATCAACTTGATCTATTAAAATTAATTAAAAAATGCACAGGATGTTTTTTTTTAATTATTAGGAATTCTAATATGGGTTTTAATAACAAGAGAGAATGGATTGTCGCAGTTGTTGGTATTCAGTATAAAATAAGGAAATATGAATATAAAAACGTATGTAAGTTTGGTGGGTCATAAACACTCGAACTGTAACCAAGCTTTGCTCAGCATGGTTGGAATATAACTTACAGGTTGACTCTGTGGGTGTTGAAGAAGCATCAGATTCGTTTGAACTGATGTGCATATACGGAAACAAACAGCCACGATGAATATGAAAACTTACATTGCTTTAGAGTGTGGCTTCAATTCGAAACCGCTCAGATGACGTACCGTTCTTATCACGACATTCGTTTTTTGTTGAAAATGTTTCATCATCAAACTTTTATTTTTCTTTCGCCTTGGCATGCTAATTGCTGCACAAGGGGCTTAATGTCAGATGTTCCGTTTCCTGCGTAATTATCGAAGAACATCTTTCATGATAAAAATCATGCGAGTGGTACTGTAAATTACTCGACACGATCCTTTTGAAAAAACATGAGATTTTTAGACGAAGCTAAGACTTTGTTCCGTAGTCGGCCTGAGAACTGCTCAACAGTTCGTTTATTCTATTTTATTTTTTGGCTTCTTCCGAGGCAATCCTCCTTGACAAAAGTTATACGAACATGGCCGCGTATTGTCTTCATGAATAAAGAAAAGATTAATCAGTCGTCATTGTTGGGTCTTGTTTTGCGTGTGTTCTATTTAAAAGCGATTCAAAATGACAAGGACAAAGGAGACAAACTCATTTTCTGGCTTTTATCTGAACGTAAGCACAAACGGTCAGCTCGGTCTGTTTTACAGGATTTTTTAATCCTCGATACACCGACAATAGAGTAAAAAAGAAAAAAAGACATTTCAAACATCGTAATATACAGACCAGTAATTCTCATTCACTGTGATCCTCATAAGTGAGCCACGTAATATTGTCACGGCATGCATACATATGCGTGTGTGAAAGAAGTAATGGTACAGCGTTAATATTTGAATTGTTAACATTTGAATAACCTTAAATAAGCTGCACAAATAGTTGTATAAAAACATTAAAACTAAAGTAAGTTCATATTTGTGCGTGTATTTTTTAAAAGAATGCATTTTTTATAACATTTAGATATATACCCTTTAAATTTTTTGCAAACGTGCAGTGATATTCTTAACTGCTCCTAGATGTGCCATTGCTTAAAAAGAATGAGAAATACTAATATAGATAAGTATTGACCCCCGCCAAATTGTATATAATTTTATATTAACAGAATTACATTATGAAGAAGTATATTTATAATATGGGACAAAATAATGTCTAAATATTATTCAATGTCGATTATGCAGTAAAAATATGTTCTTTTTAAAGTAATATCCACTCTATACAAATCCCAAATGTCATTCAAAGGAGAAGGTTATTGAAAGTGATTGGTAGTATAACGGTAGAATAAGGATTAGAGTTTACGCTGATATGTGGGGGTAAGGGTTAACGGTAGACTTAAAATGGCTAAGATTGTATTAGTAGGGAAATCATTATCCTGTGATTCTGTTGTTGGGAAAAATCTATCCGACTGGTTTCTTGATTCAGTCAGTCAGTCGAGTGCCATACGAAATACACGCTTGGGCAATAATGTCTCTTTCGAAACATGACTGACTGGGCAGTAGATTGCCATTACGTACTGTGGTAGACTTGTTGCCAAACAAAGCTATAGAATCCAATCTCTCCTGCTATTTATCCCATAACTGGAGAGAGACGACGGATTAATACCTTTACCAAGGGT
Source organism: Ascarosepion bandense (assembly GCA_037127315.1). NCBI lineage: Eukaryota > Metazoa > Mollusca > Cephalopoda > Sepiida > Sepiidae > Ascarosepion > Ascarosepion bandense. Next base: position 1,737,668 of record JBBBDQ010001317.1, read on the forward strand.
ATTTGCGCATTATTGAATTCAACTATTTCAACTGGAATTCAATCTTGGCTCCCCGGGTTTTTTCATGAATTGAACTCGGTTTCTTGATTAATTGACTGATTAATTTTTTGCGAATCATCAACTCATTGCAGATTATTTGTAACCACAAAATATTTGAATGTTTTAGAGATATTAATGATTTAACAATACAAGTCCTACTAATAAAGCCATAGTTGGGGGTGAGAAGATGTGGATTCATGCCTTTCTCATGTGTATTAGCGCGTAAGTGAATATAGCGTAACCAACTGAAATTCGAACTGGGTTCTACAATTCCGAACCGTTATTCGCGACAGCAACAGCATATTCAAGATTACAGTACATGTTGTTTCCATGCGGTCACCTAGGTTCGACTTCGGTGGTCGACTGGTCAAATATGGCCAGAAGCTAGAAGCTATCAGAATGGAACTTACTCGATCCTAAAAAATACAAGAGAATCAGGGTGGTTTGCTTCAATATAATCTGTATGACGGGATTTAGCAGGGAGAGTTACAGTTAGGGGAACTAAAGACTCGTCTAAACATTTTCCTTGAACGGGGCGATAGATTATAGCGGAGGTTTCATCAGGCATTTCTCTATAGCATATTCATTTGTGTAACACGATACAATGCTGGGATAATTGAAACGATATTTTCGCGCTTCACACCAACGTTCCATTGAATTTAATTATATTTTCATACTTAACTTCAAATTTATTTTACTAGCAACAGATTTGAAGTTGCAATATTCTTTAATAGTTTTTCGCTTACAATATGAACATGCATTGTGTTTAATACGCGATGTTATAAAAGGTACGATAATTTTCTGCGCTAAAGTTCACTGACTTTCACAGGGAGGTTAAGAAAGAGTAAAAAAGTGAAGAGTCATCTAATGGAATAAGAAATACCACGAAAGCAAACGTGCCGCAAGACTGAATTAAAAGAATGAGGATAATTTTGAAAAGATATAAAAATTGTTAATCGGCATAAATGTGAAGCAATCGATGTATTTGAACTATATATATATATATATATATATATATATATATATATATATATATAATTTCTCTTTAACGCGATCTCTATTTCTTTCTCACCTAATCCCCTGTCTTTACTTTGCAAATCTACGTGTCAGCAGTCTAACTGACTTGCATAATGTATCTTTAAGTTTAAGTTGACATCCGCTCTCACGCGTGCTCTTTGATTATATGTTGCGTATATATATATGCTTATATGTTGCGTATATATATGCTTATGAATGAGTCTGTGTGTGTGTATTCGCCGAACTGATGTAATGTATTTTTTCTTAAATTTTCTCTTTTAAGGGAACTATCTTTAATTTTATTTCGTTTTTTTTTTTTTTTTTTTTTTTTGTGTTGGGGTCATTTTCAATTTCATTCGTGTAAATCCTTCTGTACAATAAAGACGGAAGCTGATGATGATTTGCCTGAAATAAACCATACTTCCGATTTACCATGAAATAATGTGTCTGGTTAAATCTTTAAATTAGATAACTGGAAAAAAATCTAAAATGATTTAAATGTAGAAGCCTTATTTCCATTCAAACCTGTATTTGTCACTTTTTAATACAATAGTTTATTGGTCTAATCTAAATCTAATTTTAATCAGACATAACTGTTTAATATATATATATATATATATATATATATATATATAACGAGAATAGTAAGAAGCATAAGAGAGATGTTAAAAAGAATTTTCGCAAACGCCTGAGTCCATTCCCAACAAGACGAGAAATAAAATAAAGCTGATGCGAGATCGAGGGATTATACCGCACGTGTTACATTGTGCATTCAGTAAAATCTGAGCAATTAATAGGCATTTTTCTAATATTGGGAGAGGATAGAAAATATACCCTCCGTGGTTCGTCGGGCAGAACGAGTTATGACACAAGGTCAGTTTTTAACGTGGGGAACCTAAGCGCGTACGCTCAGGCCATTACGCCTTAACTGGGAATAAAGTTGGTCTTAGCTGGTCATTGCTTCCAAACCTGCCCACCCGCCATCAAGTGACGAATGTTACAGTCAGGCAGAAGTAAAACATCTGAGACTAGATACTACACTTCTCGTTCCAGAGGGGGAGTAGGTTATATCCCGCTTGCAGTTCTTGCCACTTTTGTAACGAATTTTCTATTTTGATCTTCCGGACTAGAATCTCCCAGATATTTTACTGATGTGTTGGTGGTGGTGGTAGGATGTGGTGGAAAATTGGATTGAGTAGTGGAATAGCCAAGTAGATTGTTAAATGAAATTTTTCGTGTAGTTCGGCGTAGGGACACAGGTTTTGACAAAGATGTATTGTCTTTTTGCTGGGGAAGGCATCTTTATTCACTGACTTGTACTTGGTTTCCAGTTTCTTCTTTAATATAACCAGATACTATTTACGGATGTGCGTTGTGGTCCAGTGGATATCTGCTCGGAACGAGAAACCGGGAAGCCGAGTTCGAATTCCAGTTGAATCCATTTTATTCACTTATGTGCAAATACCCTTGGGAAAGGTATTAATCCGTCTATTCCTTCTAGTTATGGGTTAAATAGCAGGACAGATTGGGTTCTATAGCCTTGGTCGGCAACCATCCTACCGCAGAAAGCAATGGCAACCTACTGCTGGATAATCTTCTGCCCAGTCAGTCATGTCTCTTTCGAGACATGATCGCCTAAGCGTGTATCGCGTATGGCACTTAACTGACTGACTGACTATTTCTTTTCTTTACAATATCCTTATAGCGGGTCTTTTCTTTCTGCTTAGAGTTGGTGGCTACTGGCATCTTTTTATTCTTTTTTTTAGCCACTGTCTGCCTAGCATTCTCTTGTACAGTTTTAGGTTATGAAGCAGGTGGTTACACTATTCCCTTAATCTATCTTGTCTCTCTTTGTGTTTCATTCGTAGGAAAAGAGCTGACTTAATGAAGTCTTCACAATATTTTCTTTTCTTTTTTTTTGTTGTTGGTGGGGAGCAAACTGCACAGAGATGCCTATTTTAACCGCATTACCAGCAAACTTGTTTCCGTCCTGAAACGGTAAGTATCAATTTTCTGCTATTTAAACGCATATAATTGGTGATTGCATTGAATGATTTATGGTTCATTTTTACGTAATATTGCCACTGACCATCTTCTTTTCTGCAATCACCTTTATTAAGTCTCCGTACTACAAATATAATGCCCCTACCTGTTAACCAGAGATTAGCCAGGGTACTTTATACCCCTTAACACAAGTTTGCCGAAGCCACATTTACTCAAATCTTCATATACTATCTTTGTTTTACCAGTTCTTCTTGGTCTATGTGATGACTTCTTCTGGGGTAGACAGTAGTATTTTCCACACAATGAAGCACTTTCCTTTGCCATTTTGTTGTATTTTTGCACTAAACTCTAACAAAATTGTCATGAGGTAATTCTTATTGTATTTAATAATCTTAATTGATTTTATTGTCAATGAAAAACCGAAATGGTTTATTTTATTATCTATTATATATTTTTTATTACATTTTTGTTTTTATATTTATTTTATATTTTATTATAATTATGAACTTTATATATATATATGTATATATATATATATTATTTTATTTTTTATTAATTTTATTTCTTTATTTTATTTATAGCATTTTCATATACTCTTATAAAATAAAATACCTCCCATCAGTGCAACGTTTTCTAAGTTTCTTTCACTCTACGAAATCTCTTGCATTTTAGTGGCTATATCACTTTGCTTGGGATAAGATGATTAAAGGTGTGTTTGTGTGTGCGCGCGCGTATGGTTACTGATTGACGATTTTTTTGTGTTTAAGTTTCGTTTGTTTTTGTATAAATATCTTGTTTTCGGACCATATGTAACCGTCACTTTTACTCTAAAAGTTTCTTTTTACGCACTTCCCTCCTGTGGAACTTCATTCTGCATACTTGCATCCTTGATAGCTACACTCCCTAAATGTTTAAGTGAAACGCCAATTGGCATCTATTTCCCTGGCTCACATGTCTTTCTTACCCTTTCTTCGACATCCTCTGTAGCGTTTTTTCTCTTTCCTCTCTTCTCGTTGTAACCTCTTGCAAAACAGTGGCAGTTCTGCCTTTGTTCTAGATGAAACGATTACAATATATACATATGCATTTTGACAAATTTTCAAGTGTCGAACAATACTGACACACCTAAAGCATTTTCTCTAAGTACTACTCACTAATTTTCTGAATAACCATTAATGCATCTAATATTTAAAAATCATTTTTAACATTAATTTTAACATATCTCCTGGGGAAGAACAGAATTGTTCTGAAACATGAAAAATTTTGTGTAGTGATATAATGCTTTTATAATCCATTGTAATAAAAAATTACAATATTAATCTCTGCTCTGTATCGTATCGAGCACTCTTTATGAAAGTAAATGCTTAAAATTTGGGTTTTACCCTACGTGTTCTTTCACTTTCCTTATATATATATATATATATATATATATATATATATATATATACAATGGTCCGTTTCGGCGTATGAAGAACTGACAGTTTAGTTATTTCAGTTATGACATTAGGTGCGATCTCAAGTGGCACTTAAGACCACCTAGTAATTTACAAATGAGGCCACACATTTTTTTAAATCATATCACCCCGAGCAAGGCGTAACGACACTGATGCGCCGGGGGTTACGTAAGAGTGAAAAGATTGGAAAAGAGAAAGCCGGAAACCACATCCTAAACAGGGAACAAGGGTTGAGCCTCTTCACCTGTTCAATAGACGTGGATGGAGTGTGAACCGGGCGATAGTTTAGTCTACCTCCTTCAATTGAAAAAAGAAAAAAAAGAGTAAAAAGATTGGGAAAGAGAAAGCCGGAAACCACATCCTGAACAGGGAAAAAGGAATGTAGTAAGAGTGAAGATTGTGGGATGATATCACTGTTAAATTAGCTAACATTTTAGATCTTGCTCTCGCCTCCTGATGACGATTCAGACAAGCATATTGAAAAGTGCTGACTTCACTAAAACATGTTAATCTCTATTCTGCCAGATTCAATGCTAAGCGCTCAAGGGTGTTATGTGGTATATTGACAGCTGACAGTTGGCTCTTCGGCTTGTCTTTGTATCTTAACCATGGGCGTTCTACATTCCTGTAGCTCTGATCTAATTGGCTGTACACTAGGATCTTGGGTATCCTGAAATCAATTATTCTCAAGATATGACCAGGCCATCATGAGTGAGACTGTATAAGAAAAGCCTCGAATCATTCAATATTACACCTGTTAAACAGGTCTAGGTTAGATGTCATAGCCTGAAGATTAACTCTACAGATTGCACGCAGACAGCTTTTATGGAAAGCATCTAGCCGGCGTATATGGTACCTGTATGGAGTCCACGTCTCTGAACCGTACAAACGGATCGCAGTGACAACAACTTGTATACCCGAATTTTCGTATCCAGTCGAATACCCCGCTCATTTCACAAGCGATTCCGAAAGCACTGGTACTCTTAGCAATCCGATGCATGATTTTCATCATCATTTAAGGTTCTAACTGTAGTTGACTTTGCTACCAATACAGGTCAAAGACTTTACATAGTTCAGAGCTTTGTCTTCTACTGTCAATGATCTTGAAATTTGTAGACGACTGGTTCTTGTTTCTCATCACAGAATTGCTTCGGAGTAGAACAAGTTTTGTGCACTACTTCTGTTTTCTTTATGCTAAGTGTAAGAGCAAAGGCTTTACTTGCAGCAGAGAAACGATTTATTAGATGTTGGGCCTCCTCAATGGTTGTCCCAACAAGACCAGCATCATCAGCAAACTACAAATATATACTCTCCTGTCCTTTTTTGGCGTGTAAACGACCTGGTCAATTATTAGATCCGTACAGCCTGTCGACACCAACGTAAGATTTAATTATTGTGGTAAATTTTTTGCAGAACGAAAATATCTTTACAGATTTTTCTAGTTGGTTGTATTTGTTTAGTGGTAAATCAACTTCTAGGTGCTAATTATTTAGCACGCATTTTTTTTCTTTTTTGCAGATAGTATTAGCTTAGTGATAAAAGTCTTACCATTAAACCTGTAGGAGGAGGAGTGTTGGATTCATAACTTTCCTGGTGGTATTTCCGTGCAAGTGAATATGACGAAGCGGTTACCCATATAGTTGATGACCAAGCTGGATGTCGCATAACTTTGGTAATCGTAGGGAAATCGAGGTTTCAACCTTATGTGTTCCTATACCCTTTACAAGACTGTTGTGCATAACGTATCACAAGATATCCAATGACATTAAGTTTTGAATTTATAGTTGTGCGTCTTCTAGAATGATTGGTATCTAAAGCTAAAGATCCGGTTTGATATTTAATCTATAGCAAGGGGAGAAAAATGTATGAACACATTTCTCAAGGATATTTGTGCATTAGTGAATGTAACAAGACCAACTATATTTCGTACTCTGCTCTCCAAAGTCCATTCTTGAATTGATAGGCATTAAACTGACGTAAGCTGTCAAGAAATAGATGTGCATGAAAAATTTAAAGCGACAAAATATATTGGACTTTGACAATTTCGCACTCTCTATAAAAATAGAATGAACAGATTCACCCTATTTTTCACAGCTGTTAGATTTTAATCTTCTACTTAACATGACCATTAGCAAGGTAGTATTAAGCTATTTAATACCCGTTTCTCAGAAACACCTGTCATACTGTTGGGTTTTATAACTGAATACACGGATCAGCAACAGTTGGCGACAGACTTTCTCTTTTGAACGCAATCTTCAGATCAATAATTATTGTGTAAAGCCAGAATTATTTATATATCATGCTTAACTGTGCGTTAAGCAGATTGAAGTGTCTTGTATGGTTATTTGGAAGGCGGTTACAGTTGTATTTAAATAATAGATTATTTTATATTTACATAGGTTCTTTCTTAAATTCAGTACTTTCATCCATAAATATAACATACCAACTATAATATGAAATTATATATATATATATATATATATATATATATATATATATATATATATATATTAATGCCTGTTTCGTTAAATATTATAGACAAACGTTGTCTATTTATTTTATGTAAATTTTTTCATATTCTCTGGTAAGCTTAATAGCATTATCATTAAATGAAGAAAGAAAATTACAATATTGATACATAATTTTTTAATAACCGAATCGAAGCTTTCAGCTTACATAAAATATTTTCAAAGATGTCAATTTACGTTATATATAATAACCATGGACAAACGATAATGAAAAATTGTTTTTGTTTACATGGAAGATTTCCAAGCAACAACAAACTCGTGCATATAAGACGCCGGAAGTAAATGTCACATCACAGCATATGACCTTACACATGACCAAGCGAGAGTGAAAAAAAATAAGAAGTATGGGAAGCCATTGAAATAAATCAATGGCTTCTGTTATTAATTATAGTTATGTAAAGAAGTTTGTATAGATTTTATAATTTACTTTGGTCAGGTTAGGTTTATATATAGTATATATATATATATATATATATATATATATATATATATATATATATATATATATATATATATATATATATATATATATATATATATATATATATATATATATATATTATATATATTATATTATATATATTATATATATATATATATATATATATATATATATATATATATATATTATATTATATATATATATATATATATATATATATATATATATATATATATATATATATATATATATATATATTATTATATATATATATATATATATATATATATATATATAATATTATATATATATATATAGTTTATATATAGTTTATATATAGTTTATAGTTCTGAAATATTTTGCACCTTTCAAGAAATGAAAGAAAAGAGACCATTTTAAAGACAAGCTTTAGAAAAGTTCTATTTTATTTGTCAAGATAAATGAAAACGAAACGCATTTTCTTTTATCTTTAAAACCTTGTATAGATAAATCGACCTTCGCATTGAAATTTTTTTGCTCGTAAAAGTCTTTTTTTCCTACCATTGAACTGTTAAAGTTTTTCACCACTGTCGGCAGGGCGATTAGTCTTTCGAATTTTTTTTTTTTTTTTTTTTGTCACTGCGTCTTAAAGGGAAACGAAAACTACATAAGTTGCATTCCCTCAGTGTCAGTTTTTTTTTACTGGCAAGGTGAACCCGATATACATTCGCTTCAGAATAGTGAATTATACATTCTTGCATCTACCGCTGTCCAAAACTTCCAAGCGAGCTGTTACAAATTACTTAAGCTTCAACAGGTAATCGATCTTTCTTCAGTTGACTCAGCACGGGATTAGACAATCAATGCGCGACACCCACACTTGGGTTCCTTCCGCATATATATGTATTGATTTTTTAAGCGCTGATTAGATGTGGCACAAGGCCAAAAGTATGGGGCACCCCGTGAGGATTAAACTGGCTATTCAGTTGTAATAGGTTCGATATATAAATATAAATTTGTCATTATTTTCAAGGGAAAGAAATGCACAGAGCATCAAGGGAAAATCGAATATATTAAATTCGTCGAGAACATTACACTTAGCTTCTGTAGGTATATTAAATTTAAACAGATGTAAAATGAAATATTAACTGTAGAACAAAAATCATAACTATTGTCAGTAGTGAGAAACAATGCATGGTCCGACTAACCTCGTTAATATGCATAATCACTTACAATGTTGGTGATAATTTTTTTTTAATCATTTTACCCCGAGCAAGGCGGAAACGCCACTGATGTGAAGGGGGCTACATAAATGTAAAAAGATTAATTAGAAAAAAGTGAGGAGTACAAACTAGTTAGAAAGGAAGAATAGAAATCTGAGAATGCAGGTGCGATGACAGATACATAGGTGGAGAGAAAGGGAAGGTTATACGGGGGTGGGGAGAGAGCTAGAGTCCAGTGGTTAGTAGATGAGTATTGACTTTGCATTTAAATTTCTGGAAGTTGTAGCCGTCAGGACAGCAAGAATACGGGAGCGAGTTCCACAGGCAGGAAGTGCGAGAGAATAAGCTGCAAGAGTAGAACTGTCGTCTGCATTTGGTTAACCTGACTGTGAATGGGTGGGACCCAGTTGCCAGTCTGGTTGCACGAGTAAACACCTGTTGAGGAGGCATCAGTGACTTAAGTTCGTCTGAGCAGAAGCCATGAAAGTATTTATAGAACAGACAAAGGGAGGCCACATTTCGACGATGGGGAAGCCGCCATATCAGTACCTATCACATTACAGACTCTCCTTTGGAGCCTGTCAACAACACTGAAGAGAACGGCAGGGGCACCTGACCATAAATGGCTGCGGTCCTCCATGCACGGATGGATGGTTGACTTGTATATATGCAGGATGGATTCAGGTGGAAAAAACATCCTGGATCGATATAGTGACCCAACCTTCTTAGCAGTAGATGTTGCTATGGATTCAATATAGTGGTTCCATTTGAGGTCTGAGGACAGGGTAAGTCCGAGGAAGCGTAGTGTATTGCTCTCCGGGAGAATCGCTTGGTCCATGCTTATGGGAGGCAGTAATGGCTCTCGATTTCTTACTTCCCTTGTTACTCAAAGAAAGTTTTAACTATTTACTATCCTTTCATGTCCCAAAATAATTAACATGGCTAAAGCGTTTGATTTAGTGTATATATATATATATATATATAATGAAGTTCACCCTATTAGGCGACCAAGTTTTAATATATTATGTATCGTCAGACGTTATAATTTAACATGTCATAACTATTTATTTTTGAACGCATGACATGGAGTTTTATACAACAGCTGTAATAAGTGAAGTGTAGCGTAACGGAATTCGGTTTATATATTTGTTTATATATTTATATAATAAGTATTTTATAAGTATATACACGTTTTCTTCATTTTCTATATTCTAGATATTTATGAGTGTGCGTGTTTGTGTGAATTAATAATATATATGGAAATACACATGTATAAAATATTACTTTGGTGTGAAAAACAGTGCTCAATGTAGAATAAACAGGCTGCAAATTTATTTCTAAATTTAATTCACGAACAGTCCTACCATACAAAAAAGTATTTTAAGTAAAAACAATTTTTAATTTATTTACGGATGCGTTAAGAAAATAGATAAACACATTTCACATCATAATCATATGATGTCAAATAAATACTTGTACAATTTAAATAAAATTTTATCCAACCACTAATAATAGTAACATTTTAAAAAATTAATTGCAACAGCCAAAAATATAAGGTTGCCTATATATATATATATATATATATATATATATAGTTGTTAGAAAAATGTGCATCCTCCGGCAATACTTGAACCTGCATCCTCATTGATATAACGTGCATTGACCACTCGTCCACGAAAGTTATACAGCCAAAGTTCGAAATAATATTTTAAATATACATTTTCCTAATGTTTGTAATATTCCAATCATATCGGTTTTGTATCCTAATAAAAACAAATGTAATCAATTTACGAAATCCGTTACGAAATAGATTAACTCTGACAATATTTCAATTTTCTAACGTTATTTTTAAATTGATACTCGTATTTAAGTTTGTAATATTTTTCATAATTATAAAGTATATTTATGCAAATTTTACAAAGACTATTTTCGAATATTATAGCCGGATATATATATATATATATATATATATATATATATATATATATATATATACTGTTTAGTTATAACATATAGTATCTGTTCAACTACGACTATCCAATAAAAATAAGGTTTAAACAAATAAATTATAAATATAGCGTAGTTAATCAATTTTGTCACAATACGTAATATATGTGGATATACAAATGTATATATTCTGCATATGTATATATACTGTTGTTTATTAACACTAATGTGGCTTAATATGCTAAGTATCTAAATACGTTTTTATGCTTTAGGTCCTAGCAGCTGCATTCATTATATTCCTAGGTTTCTCTAAAAGAAATAATTTACTTTGGCTACATTCTTTGTTTTCTAAAATTAGCATGTCTTGAAGATTTTGCTTAATGTCTTTCGCAGCTATAAATAAATAATTTATATTGTCTAAGGTCGCTTTCGTAAATATCGTCGCAGAATATTGATCAATTTTAAATATTCTCTCATACGTTATATATTCGGCGAAATTAATGTGTAGACCCCACATCTGCTTTTTTAATATATATTTGCCTGTATCTAACTCAAGCTTAAATCGCAGAAGTTAATTAAATTTTCGTTACTTTTTTAGTCAAATAAAAACAAATAGTTTTATTTTCTGGGTTAAATTCCGTAAACAGCTAATATTTCCTCCATATTTATTTATTTGTTAAACGACTTCGTAATTCTTCCAAGAAACTTTTCTCTCCAAGAAGCAAGAAATAGCTGCTTCTCATAGCTGCTAAAGTCATTCAGACAATGTAATTTCTTAAGAGAATTATGTAAAACTTGACCTAATGATTAAATTCCAAGTTTCAACATCTTGTAATGTCAGCGGAAGATTGAAAACCTCTCGGTCAATTAACTTTCATTCACTAAAGAAACTTGTACAATATATTATTATACCCTTTCTCTTTTCTAATTAGGAGCAGCACATTCCAATCGGTCTCTATTAAAGGATTTGTGGTTTAGGCTTTACCAGTTCCATTATTTTAGCAGTATCATTTTCTTCATCGAAAAACTGTATTATATCACTAATGAAATAATACATATGGATAGTTTAGTTTGTGATATCAATTGAAATAAAAGGAATTGTCTAGTCTAAATCAAATTCTGACCGAGTGTGATTCGTTCACTTTCACGCCAATATAATTAAAAACAGTGTGGATTCGAATCACCTTTCAGTACATAAGTTATATTTTAAATAATAAACCAAACAAATCTCTAGTCTTGGTTGACAATGAGTCTAAGAGAATCATACCTCATAAACGATATGCATGCGGTTGTCTATTCCAACCCATAGACGCCTGTTGTCTGCAGACACCCCAACAAAACAGTGTGATAAGGCTGTGTCTATGTTTCACAGGAAAGACATTATATATATATATATATATATATATATATATAGAGAGAGAGAGAGAGAGAGAGAAAGAAAGAGAGCGTGATCGATAGAAATATATAGATAGTTTGGACTAATCTAATCTAACCGACAGTGTATAAATATTACCTAACCTACTTCTATCTCCGGAATATAAAATAGTCTAATCTAATCTATATCCCCTAAATCAGTTTATATCTCCTGCCTTTATTATTAGTAAACAAATGTTTTTTTTTCTTTTAATGTTATGTGATGGTCTCATCTATAAACGATGAAGAATAACTCATAGGAACTCATTAAAATTTAATCAGGGAACAATTATCTTGGACGTCTCTCCTGAGCAAAGAGGCTACCATCCTTCAACATTGCCTATACTGGGCGGGTGACGTTACCAGAATACGTCCCACTAGACTCCCACGTATCATCCTATTTTGAGAGCTTGCCAGCGGCAGAACCAAAACGACGCTTCATGGATCAGTTGAATACATCCCTGGTACAGGCCTACACCGACCCTGGAAAACCGTTATTGTGAATCAGACTCCCTGGTGTAGAACTATCGGGGTGGGGTCGAAAGAGAGACTTTCATGTCTAACCGTCAAAATGAAGAGGACTTGTAACGTGCTATCAGAAAGCACGACAAGCCCAGTCGCGACCACCATCAAGATGTAGCTAGGGCCTTCACAGCTATCTTTATGTCAGGGCTTTGTTGTTAAATAACATCCTCATTTCGATAATTTCCACTTCCTCTAATTTTATTTTCAATTTATTTTAGATGCACATAGTCAGTATCACCATTTTGTTTTGTGTTACTCGCTGGCATGAGTAGCTCAAAAGCTTCTATTTGGCAAATTCATTTTATAAATTTACGTGTTAGCATAATCATGAAGCGTATTTTTTTTTCAAATAAAAATATATATTGTTTAGACCATATTTTAGCGAGAGTATTATGATGATTGGTAATATATTTGGTTTTTATATTCATTTCATTATTTTGATTTAGGTTTAGAAAATCACGGGTCTAGTTTGAATTACGGGGGAAAATTTTGGTTACACTAATATTACAAATGAATAAACTTTGCCTGATTCCAAATCTATGCGTTTATCTTGGAACGAACAATAACTTCATTATCGTCATGAGAAGTGTTCGTTGATAACCGTGTTGTTTTAATTTCTGAGAAAAACGCTTGTTGATAACACGTACATACTTAAACAAGAAAATAATAAACAGAAACTAAAAATCCTGGAAGCAATCTACATTAAACAATTTAAACCTGGTTTGAATACAATCAATTTTGATATTTCCAATAACGTACTCAAATGCCTGTAATCCGACCAGGGACCACAACGCCCCTATTTTGTCACTGTCTTCGGCCATCCGCCACGGTAGGGATGGACTTATATTTTCAATTTAATTCTCTTTATTGTTAATAACTTAAATGTGCTATGTTTACTGTGTGTTAATATTTACTCTTTGATAATGGCTTATGTGAGCCGAAAGCTAAGACCCGATAAAAAAATCAACAATTACTGTGATTTTTTGTTGTCTTTCAACGACATCACCATCAAGTATATCAGACGGTATGAACGGATCCTGCACAAAATTAATAGACAAAACTTGTTTATATTATTCAATAAAACCTGCATTAATGAAAAAATGCTGCCAAAATACACAATATATATATATATATATATATATATATAGGTGAGTGTGTATACCCAAACACACACGTGTATATATATATATATATATATATATATATATATATACACGTGTATGTATATATATGTGTGTGTATGGTTGTATATATTTGGAGTGCAGATGTATGTATATTTCTTGTTTCTACATATAATTGAGTAGGTGGGTGATGTGTATATATGTATATATTTGCATGTGTATATATATAAATATGTGTGGTAATGTGTGTATGTATGTACATGTAAGGATATGTATGTGTGTGTAAGTATGTATGAATATAAAGATTATTTACCAAATTCTCATTTTAGTATTTCTCTATATTTCTGAGATGAGTTAGTATTTACAGTATTTACATTTATCGTACTATAGTCCTCTTCTTTGTTGGCATTTGTACGACGTTTCGGCCGTTCTAGGCCTCGGCCTTCTTCTGGTGCTTCTTCAGGTTTGGTTCGAAATTCCAAGCACCTGAAGAACGCCGGAGCCAACAAGAACTGAAACATCGTTCAAATGGCACAAAGATGAGGACATTAGTCCGAACAATGTAAATACTGTCCTCATTTTAGACCTACTATAATATTGCCCCATTTTTATTTTTATTCTATTATATTTTAAAACTACTACAATAATCCGGCCATATTATTTTAAACACAATGTATTTTTTAAAATATTTAACAGAGATAAATATATTATACATTTTCCCTTCCTTACTTTTCTCCTGTTTCCATTTCTTTTTTATATAACTTTCCCTTCATTTCACCATCGGGAACCGGCCATTCGTCATCATGTCTACCGAAGATTTTTCCTTTTTTCTTTTTTTGTTTTGGTCTTTTTATTATGTCCTATTTCTCCTTTAATTCTCCCTCTAACTACCCCATTTTTCTCTTTCTCTTACCCCCACTTCTATTCCAGGGACAAAATTAAATTTTGATTTTTTGATCGTTTACTACAGACATAATATAAATGTTTCTTCTATAATCGAGTCGTGAATTTCTTTCTCTGTCCCTTTTGTATCTATGTCTGGACGACAATTTTCCTTCTTTCTGAAATCCCACTCTTTTTTATTTAAAAGTTCTTGCGTATGGATATGTTTTTGAGTATTCTTCAGGTATATAAATTTTTACACAATATTTGAAGAAAAGAAATAGCTATAAAGCGTATGTAGAATTTAGCTTTATTATATATATATATATATATATATATATATATAAATTAAATTTTTTCAAAGATGTTGAATGCACATTTCGACATGAAATACCCGAAGGGGAAAACACATCACCTCAGCAACAAATGCTATCCCGAAACTGGAGATAATTTGAAGTAAATTATGTCTGTTTTCTCTTTTCAACTCTTCTTCGGGGATTTCATGTCGAAATGTGCATTCAACATCATTGAAAAAAATTTAATTTAACTCATATTTGCTCTGTAATTTTTATTACATGGAGCTCTCCTCCTTTATCATTTTTTAATATTAAAATTTAATATTTAATATTAATTAGGATCGGGTTTTGGAATTTACCTTCCTGCTTTTTCCGCTTGGGTTAAAGTTTATATATATATATATATATATATATATATATATATATATATATATATATATATAGAATAAAGAGTGTGAGAAGCCGTGAACGTTTTCTTTAAAGTGTATATATATTGTTTTTGTAATTGTACATGTTATGAAACATTAATTGTCCATGACGCTACACGTGTTTCGAGTCTAAAATTGACTCTCTTCAGGCGAATAAATTTGTGGTTGTTACGTTTCTTCATTAGTTTCTTCAAATATCTGGTCGCTAGTTTGTTGTTTTATAAAGTTAATAGGAAGAATAGGGAAATAAATAAAATCAGTAAAACAAAATAAAGTAAGATATCAAAATATTTAAATCGGTATTTCTTCTATAATGACGACAATGTATATATTGATGTAACCACTATAAAAATATTAAAATAAGATATAAGAAAAAATAATAATCCAATCAAACACCTTAACAGGAGGAATATATATATATATATTTATATATATATATATATATATATTCTAGAACTTTCACTAGTACTTTGTGACGTATTTTTTCAGACACGTTTCAGCCAGTTAAGTGCCATACGTGATACACGCTTGGGCGATCATGTCTCGAAAGAGACATGACTTACTGGGCAGAAGATTATCCCGCAGTAGGTTGCCATTGCTTTCTGCGGTAGACTGGTTGCCGACCAAGGCTATAGAACCCAATCTGTCCTGCTATTTAACCCATAACTAGAAGGAAGAGACGGATTAATACCTTTCCCAGTGGTATTTGCGCGTAAGTGAATACAATGGATTCAAATGGAATTCGAACTCGGCTCCCCGGTTTCTCGTTCCGAGCCGATATCCACTGTACCACAACGCACATCCCAGACACGTTTACATAATCTATAAAATACAAGTCACATCCTTTTGTTTTTGTATTATTCTCTGATACCATTCTGACGATAAATATCGCATTCCTTGTTCCAGTGTCTTTAACGAAACTGCACTGTTTTAATTATAACTTTTGCAGTACGCCCTATTCATTAGCAAGTTCTATTCATTCCGGTGATAAGATTTGTTATATAGCTCATTAGGCTGATTGTCCAATGGCGTTCGCATTCGTTTACACCTGGCTTCTTAGACAGGGCTATGAATATGGATATTAGATGGCTGCTAGTTAAACTTTTAATAATATGAGTGAAATGTCTCTTAATTACCAAAGTAAATTTTAAATAGCAAATGAAGCTATTGATCATGAGAAAATTTCATTTGGTCATATTCGATAAAGATATTGATTTGATTTCACCCAGCACCTGTTTTTGTTTCTTGTTTTTTTTGGGTTTTTTTTTGTTTATGTTTTTTTTTGTTTTTTTTTTACATTAGAGAGAATAATAATTATTTACACTATTTACATTGCTCGAACTGCTGTCATCTACTTTATTGTCATATTCTCAACGTTTTGTCCGTTGTAACTCCAGCCTTCTTCAACTCATATACATTAGAATTTCGAACCAAAAACCATAATTTTGTCTACAGGGGTACATTGTTTTAGTACCACGTGCTATAACTTTTATGAATATCTTAATTTCAGTGATTCTCTTTACTAATCCGACTCTCCAAATTTTTTCGCCTCTGCTCTTACCAGGTATTAAGCTAACAACTCTTTGGGTCAAGTCAATGTATTACTTCAACTAAAGCTTTTATCCCCTGAACCATGTCACCTGAATAACGTATATCACCTGAAGATGGCCTGAGAGTACAACGGCTGAAAAGCCGCGATTATGACAGTAAATATGAGGATACTAATCCGAACAATGTAAATAGAATATCTCATGTCAGAAAATATGAACAGATTTTGACAATATTCATTTCATTTACTTTTACTAGCGTTAATGCGTTTCTGCATGTTTTTCCGCAGAAAGGAAATGAATATTGATCTCGGTTGGTTTTCTTTTTCATTTTTACTCAAAGACATTAAGTAAATGAAATTTATGAAAGCTTTAAAATTAATTTAATCCGAAATCCTAGATACTTTTCCCACCTCAATTCCTAACAACGTTTGCTTGACGCGTAGTGTAATTCAAGAGAATTAATCACAAGATTAATACAGTTTCTGGTAAGTGTCACGGCCTTGGGCAGTAGCCGTGGGTATGATGCAGAAATAGGTCTTCTCTTTCAAAAGACTGTGGTTTCACTTCTTTACAGCCTGACTTCTCTAATAGTATACCGAGAATTTTTCCCCTAATTTTACCATTTGGAAAAATCTCTTACATTTAAATGCATTTCATGAAGAGAGTCCCATGTCAGATATAGAATAAAACTTATATATTAGTACGTTGCTTTAAAAAATGATGGACTTTTTTCGGGTTATCAAATATTTGCCTGCTAGTTAAAGCCGAAACATTATTATTTAGATTGTAAGAATTATTTGGAAAGTGAATATTGCATTGGCTTAGAACCATACTACGTTGAAACACCTGTTCTCTGTGAAGTCAGCTTGGAAGTGAGAGTAACGTTTGATGTTTCGGAATCGGAAATCGTTTCTCTGATTTCCAATTCTAGTCGGGTTTATTATATTTACTTATCAGCAATATATTATCACCAAAAATCTTTTACACTCTTGAAATATTTTCTCAATGTATACTGGAATTCAAGAGAATTAATCAGAAGAGTAATGAAACTTTTCTGAAGCTTCAGGGTTTCAAGTAGCAGTCGTCGATATGATGCAGATATTGGTCTCTTTCAGAAAACTGCAGTTTCATCTCTTCATAACGTCTTGTCTCCAGTAGTACTTATTCTGGTCTGTGTATTTTTTTAGGGGGGGCATTTTTTCATCCAGAAAAATTGCTCTCATTAGAACTCATTTTATAATGAGTACTTCATGTAAGCAACGTCAGATATGGAATAATTTTATGTTCACCAGTTACTTGAATAGATAGTTTTATTAAGGCTTATTAACTCTTTGTGGGTTATGCAAAGCCGAAGCATAATTATTTGAATTGTAAGATCTTGTTACGGCGAAATCACGTTGAAACACCTGTTCTGGTAGAATCACAGAAGTGAGGCAACGTTGAGACATCAGTACCTAGATGGGTGACCGCTTGGGAATACCAGGTACTGCAAGCTTATATGTGCGGGTGTTTTCAAGGATAATGGCTCGGAATTGAAAATCGGAGGGGCGAGTTTCAATTCCAGTCGAGTTTGGTAAATCCACTTACGCGTAATATATTATCAAAGGATCCTCTTACAGTCTTAAAATACGTTTTGTCTCTAAATGACCAGCAAAGGCTTGATAAACAGTGAAATCAAACCAAATAATCAAAATTGCATCAAAACGTTTTTTGAGAATAATAATGGTTATCTTCCAGAAAAATTCTACGATTTAACTGAGGTGAGGTGACTGATTCATACTTTACCCATAGGTATTTGCGCATAACCAAATCTAATCTAAACTTATTTATAAATAGAACTTTGTGCGTGTGTGTCTGTGTGTGTGTCCGTTACCTATAGACTCCAAAACGGCTGAACCGATTTACTTGAAAATTTTCACAGTTGTACAATAAACGTCTGCGAGTGTTCTTAGCTAGGCTTTGTGTCGGGGTACCCCAGATAAATATTGAAAATCGATAATCGAAAAAGTCGGGTTATAGCAGGAGTGGTTCGATTTTAATCAAATTTGATACACTCATAGACAAAGACATAAGAAACGATATTCAGAAGCTTCAAGGTTTCAATTGTTACAATAGTGCAGAAAATCGATAATATATATATACATAAAAGGCAAGATATTTGTGTGTGTGTCTGTTTATCTGCCTGTATGTATCTTTTCAACCCTTTTATTTTAGTTTTTGCTTCGGGTTAGGTGTTAATTCGGCATAATTGTAGTTCATAATTTCAGACATTATACCATTTACTTAGAGGACCTATTTAGCCTTCAAAATTCAGTTTACGACGAAAAAACATTTTTGATATCGATACCAGAAAATCAAAATTTGCCTCACATCCATTCATTTTTCTTTCAGTCTACGGTTTCGCCTTAATTGGAAACAACTCTTGCTTTTTATTCTTTAGTGCGAACGTCCAAAGAGTATGAGCTCCAGGACCATGGATTAGTTTAAAGCTTTCATTACACCCGAGCAATGCCGGGCTATAGTGCTAGTATTTTATAAAAGTCAGCATTTACCAAAATATTACTGAGGTTTTCAGCATTGTCAGATAGTCAAGAGTTCATCATATTACAGGGGAATGATAGAGCGAATTCAATAGATATATTAGAGAAGTAGCAGAATCTATGGAACTTCTGCCCAAACAATAACTTGTTCAAAATTAAATTGACTATATGAGAATGGCATCAGAAACGCCAAACTAGAAAAGAAGTGATTATGTCCAGGAACCATACTACTATAACTCATTTGTTCATCCTAATAACGGAATATCATCCGATGTGTGAGACACGAACTGATTCATTCACCATTAAACTTATACTAACAAAGTGCAGTAATTTTAATTCAACCCCGCTTAAAATTGTACCAAACAAGAAATGTAAAGGACTTTTTCAAAATACTGATTATTTTTATATATTTCATCTCGTAAAATAAATTGAGCTGACTTTAAAAATATAATGAAAAAAATACCCATCACAAACAGAAATTTTACCATTTAATATTAAAAAAAATTACTTGTTAAATACAAGACGTTATATAAACAAAAACTTAAATTTCGGGATTAAATTACCCAGACCGTATAATGTGGTTTGTTTTGTTTTGCGACATATCAACTGTAAAACAAACAAAACCATATTATGCGGTTGCTGAGTTTCCCGTTAGAAACGACAGTTTACTTCAGGTATCACTAGAAAGACACGCCAAACACACTTGTCTAAATTTGTCGGACTTCCAAGTTCAAAAGATAAGAAGCAATCAGGTATTAATTTCTTTTATTTCTGTTTTTCATTAAGATTATTCCATGAACTTTACGAGAATAACTAAATTCTTTCCAGAGCGACCCACTATCCACAATCAGTATACAAATACATTGCCATTGATTTTGGGAAGATAGGTCTGGTTGAGATTTTTCAGTAGCTCCTAGTAGTTAGACGTCTGCAAAATGACAATTTAGAATTATCGCACTACCGGAATAGTAAATATTCGACAATTACAGGACAATTTATACTAAGTCATGTATTTGAATAAAAAAAAGAAAGAAATTACATTGCTTTCATTTCAATCAGTTAAGTGCCATACGTGATGCACGATTCAAAAGAGACATAACTGACTCGGCAGAAGGTTATCCCGCAGTAGGTTGTCATTGCTTTCTACGATAGACTGGATGCTAGACAAGGCTATAGAACCCACTCTGTCCTATTATTTAACCCATAGCTGGAGAAAATAAACGGAATAATACAAGGGTAATTTCCCAAGAATATTTGTGCTTAAGTGAATGCAAGAAATTCAACAGGAATTTGAACTTGGCTCCACGATTTGTCGTTTCCAAATCGATATCCACTGCACCAACATTGCACGATATTTTACTTTACGTTGCATATTCGATACTGCATTTTCGCGAGTGAATTTCCTTGACAATATGCTGAGAGAAACAATGATTTTCCAGATATAATTCCTACTATTTAACACATATTTTGAACCTGAATTGAAGATTGTGTAAGCTTTAGATTTAAACTGTTCTACAATGAAACACTGAAGCATCCGAAAACATCTTTTACTAGTAGTGTCATCCTCTCTATTAAAAAAAAGTCCATTGCGTATTTGTGTTTATATATATATATATACTACCCGGCATAATTATTAGGTCCCTCTAGATTTTTAAAAGAAATTATGTATTTCATACTATCTTTTAGTATTTATTTCTAAGTGGATAATTCTAAATGAAAATGGAATACTTCTTTTGTTATTATTACTTTGCAACATTTTACAAGGCAAGGAATCAAAGATGAACTCGTCCGAATCACCCTAAATTTTCTTCATTCTTTGATAGATGAAGCTGCAATATAGATAATTCTTAAATATTTATAAATTGTCTTGATACATATGTTATTGTGCAATATTAACAAAAGACAGTCATTATTTACAATTACTTGATTGGCAATAAATGCTAAAAAATAGAATGAAATATATCATTTTTTAAAACGTTAGTTCGGTTGGTTGTTTTGTTTTTATGGCATATCAACCTCGGCAGGTCATTTATTGCCAACTAAATTTTTATTTATTTATTGTTGGTAATACCTTTTATTTTTTCAACAATTTATTGTTGTCTTTATGTAAGTTTTTGTGTCTAGTAATACTTTTTCTTTTCGGGTATCAAGATTCATTGGTATTTGTTTTTAAGGGCAGGGTCCCCAAGCCCTACTCTTGTTATTTAACCCATAACTGGAGGGAAGGGACGGATTAATACCTTTCCCAAGGGCACTAGTGCTTAAGTGAATGCAGGGTATTCAACTGAAATTCGAACTCGGCTCACCGATTTCTCTTTCCGAGTCGATATCCACTGCCCCACAACGCATATCAGTCACTAAACACTTGCAGCACCTGACCAGGCTCAACGTTGCTTAACTTCGATGATCGAGCGAGAACCGGTGTATTCAACGCGATATGGCCGTAAACCCTTGAAAATGTTCGGGTTGCCTAATTATTATGGCCGTTAGTGTATATAAACACAAATACATAGTGGACACATATATATATATATATATATATATATATATATATATATATATATATATATATATATCCTGTCACGTTCATGAAGAAGAAGACAATAGTGTCGACTCAGTTCATCCACTTTACTGCCAGTTATTAAACTTTAATATCAGTTACAAAAGCTCTTGCCGCGTGTTTGCTTTTTGACAGTACCTTATTCTTTTTTTTTTACTTTTTTATTAACAATTATGTTGTCGAGTAATGAAGAATATAAATATACAATGTTTAATTGTGATAAGATTTAGCACCAGGCCATTTTCTTTTTTAGTGATTTTTACTAATAAAAGGTTCTTTGGTAAATAAAAAAAGTATGTATCCTTTCTATTATGACAAAAACGAAGACCGTTGTGAATATTATATATATTTATATATATTAAGTCCTGTCACGCTCAGGAGTTATAACATGTGGGAACAGGTAATAATCCTTTTAATAGGGGTAGACTCATATGTAATTTTAAAAAATTTCACCCTGCTGTTGTCGACAAGTCAGCATATTTGACTTTATAATTGCAAAAAAGAACATATAAAATAGTAAATATGATTCTCTGGACTAAATCATTTCTGCTTCTTTCAACTTTGATGTATGAAGGATTACAAACGATGTCATTTTAAGTTACCAATCTCTACATCGTAGACCACTTAACTGCTAATAGGGTAAGTGATCCAGCGTGAACGAGTTGAAAGCCAGTACACCTGCAGGCAACTCTTAAGGCAATCAGATTGGACCAACAGAGTTGAAAATTTATTCAGAATCAGTGCAATTAATCATTTCTGCCTCTTAAGGCTATCTTGGATCGATCATTTTCCGGAAATCCCTGGATCAGATAATGAACTGATGAATGAGCTCTTTTCTTATAAGAAATATCATTTTATCTTAACTCTAATATATTGCACCTGTTCTCCAGGTGTCGAAATATTGAAGGACTGCAAGAATAAATAAACAGATAAATAAATGACATTACTGAATTATTATTTCTGTCATTGGCTACAAAATATCACAAGAAATATCATGCAAGATAAACATTTCGAATAAAGAAACGGTGATTTGAAATTGATACAAAATCAGTGAAACTGAATCCATCGTAAAAATTCAGGATGGGGAATTAGTAAATGCTGAATTAATCAGATAGCTAGATGTATTAATGAGTTATAACAAATTTAATATTGGCAATAAAGAAAATGAACATAGAATACACAGTGTTAAAGGTAGTTCCCCTGCAAATTGCTACAAATCAACTACTAAAATGTATGACATTTATAACTCGTAGAGAAAATAATGATACAATGAAGATGTAACGATTTAGCATAAGCAAAAACGAAAATATAACGAAACTCTCATCAGGACTGGAAAGAGTGATGACTGTAAATTGACAAAATGTAAATAGTCGTCGCACATGACGTCATCCTAAACCATTTCCAGCTTTCAGCTTTCCAAAGAATACCAAGATGTAGGTAACTAAATTCTTACCTAGCACATAGATATGACATTTGTACTTGACAATAACTGCAATAGTTGAAATTACCTCGAGGAAAAACAAAAAAAATACAAAATTAGGAACTACGGATACTTTCTCCACAACTTCGATTAAAGTACCCCACATCTTATACAAAAGCTTAGTAATTATTTAAAAAGTTTCTTTTGGATTTGTAATTGCCATATATATCTTATAAATTATAGTTTAGAACATGTACAAATTATTATCTACTACAAAGTGTACATTTTGTTTCGACATTGAAATGACAATGTCTCATCAGGTAGATGGAAAAGGGAATGGAAATTCTTTTTCTTATATTTGGCGAATTGTGTGTTTGATATAGGTGGGGTGGTATGTGGTGAAATAAGAGTTGTAAGTTGTCAGTTAGAATTTTGAACGAAAAGTGAGAAGAGGTAGGTGATAGAGTTGATTAACGAACGTGTTGAAAATTTTGTAGACAGATTTAACATTAAAAGATAAGGTATGGTCCTTTACAGCTATATATATATATATATATATATATATATATATATATATATATATATATATATATATATCATAGGGAAAGTTTTTAATTTTCTGTTTATTATAATATATAGATTTAACATCCCTCTTGATATTTGACTACTGGGCGTACGCGCTCAGGTTCCCCACATTAAAAAAGACCTTGTGTCACATCTCTCTCAATTGGGGGAGAAGAGTAAATAATTATTTGACTAATACATTTAGTCAAAAGTCAGAAATAGATTATATATATATATATATATATATATGTGTGTGTGTGTGTGTGTGTGCGTGTATGTGTGTTTGTCATTAAAAATACTGACAAGAACGATTTTAACTTTTGATTTAATTTTTCCAGTATTCTTACTTGTTTCCTTTTTGCTGGAGATATAAAATGTAAAAATGTTCCATAGGTTTTTACTTTCCAAACCTTTTTAAACTTTTTCCAAGCCAATGTCAAGGATGTTATTTTTCCGGTATTGTTAAGTTCTCATAGATGACTATAGTGTAATTTTTCATTTTACTGGGTTTTTTTTTCTTGTTTTCTGTTTTTTTTTTGTTTTTTTTTATTTCTGTTTTTTT
This sequence comes from Ascarosepion bandense, assembly GCA_037127315.1. NCBI lineage: Eukaryota > Metazoa > Mollusca > Cephalopoda > Sepiida > Sepiidae > Ascarosepion > Ascarosepion bandense. The sequence goes on from JBBBDQ010001317.1 coordinate 1,762,162, forward strand.
TTTTTTTTTTGCTTTTTGAGAAGGAGAGTTCTTTAAAGATGTCACGTGATGCGCGCGGCGGTAATCATATGAGCGTCTGTCTATTTTTTTTAATCTTTCAAAACTCTATTTTCCACTGTTAAATAGTGTAAGGTTGATGGTAGGAGAAAATTGTTTGATATACAGCGCCTCTCATATAGCAAGGTGCTTTTGATATAGTGATTTAAAATGTATTTTTGTATGTAAATCTAAAATTTTTTCTAAAGAGTTCTTGTGAGTTATGGGTTAATAAATGATTTTTAAAGCACTGTTTTTACTAGATAGGTGGCATGTAAGGTTTCTGCTCAAGAAAGTTGTAGTATGGCTAATATGGGTAATTGATTTATGAAAAGAAACACAATCTTGAACCAGGACATTGAAATTCGTACACTATATTAGGCATCGATAGTTTAGATTAGATTGGGTTATTATTATTAGAAATAATAATGTTTGCCATCTTCCATTCGTCCTGCTTATATATAATGCACATTTGGCTGCAATAAAATATGTTGATGTTTACTTATGTGTTATTTTTTATGCTATGTCATGTATTTTTAGAATAATAATTTTTATTTGTTTATCAATGATATAGTTGAGAAAATTATTTTTGACAAGTGTTTGTTTTATGTGTTTTGTTCGCGTAAAAATATTCTTTATTACAGCTATTTTATTTCTTTCTGGCAATTGGCTATATAATAAGACAAGAGTTCTTACTGGTGGGACCAAATGGGTTTCCCATACTGACACCTATTGAGTCCTACCGTCTTGAATTTTTACATGCCGCATTTCGAAAAAAGTGTTTAGAACAACCGACAATCCGGAGATTTACACAAATTACGTAGACGACATTTTTGTTTAAATAAGAAATTTGGATGAAATCGCAAATCTAAAATTAATTTTTGAAAATAACTCCTCGCTGGAAATGACTCATGAACTAATAGACAATAACAAATTTTCGTTTCTTGACGTTAATATAGAGCTAAAATCCAACGAATTTATCTCTTGGTATTTTTTCCAACCCCTGCTCCGCCATCCATTTGCTATCAAATATGTCTCGCGTTGCTTTCCCCGGTCTCTCTTTCATTGTATCCGTCTTATGTGTATTAATTTCTCCAGGCCCTCCTTCCTCATTACGTGTCTCATAGACCTCATCTGTCTCTTCCTGATGTTAAATAAGAGTTTTCTCGTATGCATCCTCTCTAATACCTCATTGATACTCACATGCTCAGTCTATGGTATCATTAGCATCCTTCTGTAAAACCACATTTCTGCTGTCTCAATCCTCTCATTCTTCCTTGGTGAGAACTTCTAACATTTGCTACCATACAGAAGGAAAGATATCCCACATAGCAATCAAGCATTTTCTTCTTTGTTTCCAATGACATTGGTTAGCTTCTGAAATGCGTCCTTCGCCAAGCTAATGCCTCTTTGAATCTCAATGGCCCACTTTCCATACTTTATCAGAACACTTCCCAGGTATTTCAATTTCTTTACTTGTTTTATTTTAGTTTTAGTTGACATACTGGAGTTTACCTTTTACTGATGAGCATACATAGTTTTCTTGAAGTTTTTGCTAAGTCTCTTCTTCTCGCTATCTTTTACTATTTTCTGTAGACAGGCCTGCATTTTCCTTTCCGTATCTACTGCCAGTACCGTTTAATCCATGTATCTTATATCGTTGAGATTGTGGCTGCCAATGACTAATCCAGGCAAAGCTTTTATTTGTCTCATAATTATTTCATTGTACAGGTTTAATAGATCCGGTGAGAAAACACATCCTTGTCTTACGTCCCTTTCTATTCATGTATACTGCTAAATTCACTTCCTATCAGTACACAAGAAGGTTTGCTGCCAATATAGATTCTTGATTATCCTAACATCTTTTCCGAAAATGTCAAGTTGTCGAGTATCTCTATTTATTCTTTGTGGCGTATTTTGTCAAATGCCTTTGGGTAATCTATAAAGCACATATAAAATCCTTCTGCATTTGTATTGCACTTTCAGATAGCATTCTGAGCATAAATATCGCATTCCTCATTCCAGTATCTTTAACGAAGCCACACTGTTCTTGTTCAATTCTACTGCGCGCTATGTGGCCCATTAAAATGTTTGTTCGGCGGAGTTCACATTCCTTTGCACCTGGTGTCTTAGGTAGTGTAAGAAAAATTGATATGCATAGGTCCTCCGGTATATTACCGATGTTGTAGATTTCGTTTATTATTTCTGTGAGTCTGTCTACGCCAAAGCCCTCTAAGGACGTCAACATCTCTATTACAATCCCATCGGGTCCCGCTGCTTTGTTTCTATTCAATTGGGACATTGCAGATTCCACTTCGCTATTTAGTGTTTTGGTCCATCCGTAATTTTGTGCATTGTTGGTTGCTCTCTCTTGTTGTGGAAGAGACCTCCGATATAATCGTCTCATCAATGAAGAATGTTTTCTTTTTCTACTATGATGTGCCGTCCTTTGCTGTTAGACATCATTTTGATAAACAGGCCTTTTCTCCTGTTAGTTCCTTTACACTGTCGAGAGATTCCTCTTATAAAGCAATTCTTGGCGATAGAAAGATTATGAAAAAGCTTTACAACGGACATAAAACAAATTCGATTAGAAACCTCAGACAAATGAACAAAAAAGTTACGAGAAAGCGTAATAACATTTCGTTTAACCCGCTGTTTAATTTAGAAGTAATGTCAAAAATAGGGATAATATTTTTTAAATGTAACAAAAAACTCCACAAAAATATTTAATTGAAATACGGTTAAATTACGTCAAGCTGAAATTCCAATTTCGAAATTCAAAAAAAAGGGGCAAAATACCAAAAATTATTTTTAAAAAGCGTATGACTAAATACGGTTAATGAAAAATGTAACTTGCAGAGATAAAAAGAAATGTTCGCTTGAAGGAGTTTGTAAAACTGAAGGAGTCATCTACAGAACAGAATTAAAAGATAAAATATGGTGAGGATGTACTGAAGGTAGTTTTAAAACACGATATAATAAACAAAAATCAACATTCAAATTAGAAAAACTTAAAAATAGCACCAAACTAACTAATTATATATGGGAATTAAAAGAATGGCAGCAATCTCCACGAACGTGGAAATATGTTTTAAAAAGCTAAAACCTGCAATGGCTGTGATATCTGCAGATTGTGCCAAGCAAAATGTATTATTTCCAAACGACATAGATAGGAAATACAATGTTCGAAATAATGTCAGCATGTAGACACATTAGAAAATATTTTCTAGGCTCGTACAAACCCAGATGAAAGGATTCGTAATAACAAACCGCTCTCTTACTTCGAACTTCCGATTACGAATTTATAAAAGCGGTAATTGTTAACAAATCATCTTATGATAACGTAAATATCAAAACCAAATCTTTTTCTAATATGATCTGCCTGTTGGAAGACATCCTCCGTAGTTCCTATATTTCGTAAATATCGAAAGCAAATCTTTTTCTAATATGATTGCCAGTTGGAAGACTTCTTCTGTAGTTCCAATATTTCGTAAATATCGAAAGCAAATCTTTTTCTAATATGATCTGCTTGTTGGAAGACTTCTTCTGTAGTTCCTATATTTCGTAAATATCGAAAGCAAATCTTTTTCTAATATAATCTGCCTGTTGGAAGACTTCCTCTGTAGTTCCTATATTACGTAAATATCGAAAGCAAATCTTTTTCTAATATGATCTGCTTGTTGGAAGACCTCCTCTGTAGTTCCTATATTTTGTAAATATCGAAACCAAGTCTTTTTTCTAATATGATCTGCCTGTTGGAAGACCTCCTCTGTAGTTCCTATATTTAAGAATACTGGAGAACCCTCGGACCCCGCAAATTACCGACCTATCAGCCTTCTTCCGAACTTTTGCAAAGTGTTCGAAGCCATCATCAACGTCGAGGTGGTTCAGCATTTCACAGCCCACAGGCTCCTCTCGGACAAAGAGTATGGTTTCCGCTTCACCAGGTGTACTACTGATATGCTAACGACCATCACCGAGTATATATACCAGGCTCTCGACAAGAATGGCGAAGCCCGAACCGTTGCCTAGGATATCTCTAAAGCGTTCGACAGAGTCTGGCACGCTGGCCTTCTATACAAACTGCGGAGCTATGGTATAACTGGACACTTCTTTGACCTAATCCAGTCCTTCCACTCTAACCGCACATTGAAGGTGGTTTTAAACGGACATGCCTCCTAGAACTACCATACGAACGCGGGCGTCCCTCAAGGCTCTATCCTAGGTCTTACGCTCTTTCTGATCTACATTAATGATATCCCCGATGCCATAAGTTCCCAAGTAGGCATGTACGCCGATGACACCACAGTTTACTCTCACCGCGATCAAAAATCTGGTGTGGGCAACAAAGTGAACCTCGCTCCCGAGCTTGAAAAGTAACTCTAATCTGTAGTGGCCTAGGGTAAGAAATGGCTCGTAAATTAATGGCTTCCAAAACAAAGCTGCTATCAATTAACCGTAATAGACAATCGCACCTACCTCCCATTATCATGGAACAGGCTTGCCTCACAGAGAGTAAAACACTACGCCTCCTTGGTCTCACACTCTCAGCGGACCTCAAGTGGAAAGACTATATCGAATCCATTGCTAAATCCGCTGCTACGAAAGTCGGTTCTCTGTGCAGGGCCCGGAAGTTTTTGCCGTCTGAATCTATCCTGCACATATATAAATCTACCATCCGCCCGTGTATTGAATACTGCTGCCACATCTGGTCGGGTGCCCCTGCTATTCTCCTCGGGTTTCTTGACAAAATACAACGGAAAATCTGTCATGTGATCGAGACCGCTGCAGTCACTCTCTCACCGGCGTGACGTGGCTTCTCTCTGCATCTTCTATAAATACTTTCACGCATTCTGCTCCGATGAACTTAGATCACTGGTGCTCCCTAGGGACGAATTTGCACGAGATACTAGATTAGCAACTAGGTCCCACCCTTTTACAGTGAAACCGATAAAAAGTAACCGTTATTTCTACTCCAACAGCCTCTTTTCTTGCACTTCCCGCCTGTGGAATTCCCTTCCACATACTTGATTTCTCGACAGATACAATCTCCAGGAGTTTAAATGCAAGGCCAATAGACACCTCCGAACTCACTAACTTGCATCCATTCTCTCAAAAACTCTTCCCATCTTCGTCCTTACCCGTCTATCACCCTCCTGCTGACATTTCCTATATCTAACCACTCTTTCTCACCACCTTCCCTTATGTAAACCCCTGCGCAATAGTGGCAGTGGAATGCCTTGCTTGGGGTGAAACGATTAAAAAAAATAAAAACACATATATATATATATATATATATATCGGTGGACAGAAATAAATATATACGTATATGTAAGTATCTATATATATATATATATAGAGAGAGAGAGAGAGAGAGAGTGAGAGAGAAAGAAAGAAAGAAAGAAAGAAAGAAAGAAACATCCTGGAAAATGGTTAGGATGGGAAAGAGAATGCGTTTGTTAAGAGCTTGTGAATTTGAGATTTTAGTAGTATCTCTCTATTTCTCCCGGTCTCTTTCTCTCTCTCTCTCTCTCTATATATATATATATATATATATATATATATAGTATATATTATTATAATATTAGCACATGTGAAATGTGAAAAAGTATAACCTGAACAAAATTATACAGTTTGATTCGAGTTTGAAAGAACAATGTCTCATCAATTTTAATGTATTTATATACATGCCTGTGTATGTAGGCATAAATATATTTATGTATTTATATGTATGAAAGTGTGAGTGCTTATATATTGTTTATCAGGGCAGCAGATAATCATCTAAACATATATTGTTTAATATTGAAGACAATGAATATCTATTCTGTTTAATCATAACCCATTCTAAACATCGTGTTTTGGCTTTAATTCCAGGTGAAAATAAATGCCAATTGTCTAGCATATGGATACCTTATTATTACCTCCATTTCAAAAATCACCACCCTAAAAAGCACTACAGACAAGAGGATATCCATTCTACTAATAAACAAAGGTTTCTAACTGGTACAGATAAGAGAATACCCATTCTACTAATAAACAAAGATTTCTGACTGGCAAAATTATTACCATCAGAATATCCCAAGAATAAAAAAAACAAACAAAACATAAAAAAATAAATTTTCGCATAAGTCTCCACACACAGCAAAAGCAACCAAGAAATATTTACAAAAATAAAAAGATTCATACAATTACTAAAAAAATGATAGATGAAAAGGAAGACAACTAAAATAATTAAAAGCAAACGCCAATCCCAAATTTAACAAAAGAAAACATACTAACCACATCAGAGTTTGAGCAGCACACAACACACGGTGTTCCAAAATAAAAAAAAGATGTGGCGTATGCAACATTATGATAGGAGGAAACCACTTCAAGTTCGAAAAACACATCTACGTACACAAAAAATCTCTGCTACACTACTAAAAACATAATTTATTCTCTTAAATGCGATGATTGCGCAAAAACGCACGTGGAGGCAACACAAGACCTAAATAAAAGATAGCCATACCACAAAAGTAAAACGAAACTAGCCAATAACAGGAAATTGTACGTTACACGACACTTACACGTATGAAGTGGAAGTAAATTCAGCGTAATCACTACCAAACAAATTGCACACTAATGATACAGAAATAAATATTTAAAAAAAAACACAAGCCTTACCTCGACAAAACAACATGAAAAACCTAAAACACACCCACAGACACACTAAAAAAAATCGCGAAACATTGCAAAAAGTAGCAAAAGCAACAAAAACAACTCGATGAATTGAATCAAAATCTAGAATTGAATTGCATCAAAATCGCTGTAAACAACTTTGAAGTATAAAGACGAATTCAAATCTCGCAGATCAGTGATCGCGTAAATGTGATCAAGGAAATTATGAAAAATCCTAGAAAGACATTATTTGTTTTATTTCAATTAATTTGCACAAGGGTGTATAATATACACACTAAGCATTAAATGACGAATAAAAAATGTAACCCTATAAATTGAAATAAACCGATGATAGAAATTTATCTAGTATAACAAATACAAGTCTGGAGAGTATAACGGCCGAAAGATTTTGCTAATAGTTTAGATGTTAGCCTAAATAGAAAGACTAAAAAGTAATCATTCGTCATCTTAAAAGTTTCGACAATATACCTATATTTCTATGAAAATTATATGCCAAAGAAAATTGTAACGACGACCTTTTTAAAATTCAAGTATGCCTGTAACAAATATTGTAATTTTAAAACATTGTCAGAAGATAACTGCTTTTAAGATATAATACCAAGCCTTGTTATTTAAAACATGTTTATGAAAGAAACATGTAATCCATCTTATAGCTTGTAATTAACGTAAATAGAAATAAATTACCAGACGTCTAGACTTTTATATTAAGAAAATTAGGAATATTTGTAAAGTTGAATATACTGTAATTCAATTAGTTAAACATTGAATAAAATTGCTTCCATTGCATTTTGTCTAATTTTTAAATCTTATATAGATAAAAGTTAATTGAATATATATATATATATATATATATATATATATATATATATATATATATATATAATGTATGTATCTTTGTATGTACATAATATTTTATAGTCGTTTCACTCCAAGTAAGTATGTACCGTCAATAGTAGTCATGGCTTGTAGTGTGAGATAGAAAATTATCAAAGAGAAAAAGGCGGAGCAGATTTCGAAGAAAGGATAATAGAAAGATGGGAATCAAGGAAATACAAGATGGCAATTGACGCTGCACTTATATGTTTGGATTTCGTAGTTATCAGGGAAATAATTATACGGATA
>JBBBDQ010001317.1:1775000-1817500 GCA_037127315.1 Ascarosepion bandense
TGTGTAATTCTAGTAGACATTACGTTTGTTAGATTTGCATGTTGATATGGACATGCTTTCACATACATACCGTTTGTTTTAGATTAACATACGTGAGAGTCTTTAAGAATGGATGCAATAAAGTTTGGTGATGTAATTTAATGTGTTTGACGTGTGTTTGACGTGTGTTTATAGTAGTTAATATTAGTAGCTTATCGAAATACTTCCTCCGTAAATAGTTATGTTCTTTTTTAATTAAATTGGCATCATTAAAATCAAAGATAATGCCAATTTTCTTCCTGTGTATTACGAAAGAGTTTGCACGGTTTTCTAAGTGAAAATCTCTTTTCTGTTTGTCCATATGGGCATTTTGCTCACGTAATGTCTACCCGATATAAACTCTTTTACACTGTAAATATATATATATAGCTTGCTTGATAGATAAGTTTTCTACAATTAAATGAATGCGGTGTTAGGATTAGTGTAAATGCAAGGATTTTAAATGTTTTTTTCTGATTGGAGAAAGCTTATAACTAGAGTCACAGCCACATTACTCCTACTGATGATGTGGTGAGCTCGTGTATAGCGATAGTTTGTATAAACAAAACGATTCTTCTTTCATGTGTCGTGATTCTTCGTACGTTGGCAATTGTGGCTCTCCATAATTTTCTGTCCTTTGTAGTTCTTAATAAAATTTCTCTCAAACCCTATTCTTCGATCAATTCATTCAAGCTCACCAGGTCGGTTATGATTCGTTTTCCTTTCAATCCTCTTACTTTCAATCTGCCCTATGAGTAATCAAATTTTTGAAGTACACCTTCCTCATTATGTTCCTTAGAAATGTTACCTGCCGCTTCCTGATGTTAATTATAGATCTCTTATTTTTTTATTGTCTCTAGTACTTACGCGGACGATACAGTACTGATTGCGGACACGGAAAGGAAACTGCAAGATCTCATACAGAAAGTAGCAGTGGAGAGTGACAAGATGGGACTACAAATAAACTTTAAGAAAACTGAGTGCATGGTCATCAGCAAAAGATACAACCCAAAATGCCAAATACAGGTGGGGGATAACAGAATCAAACAAGTCCAAGAATTTAAGTACCTAGGAAGTGTCCTAACAGGAGATGGAAAGTGCGACACGGAGATCCGAAGGCGAATTGGCATGGCAAAGGACGCGTTCCAGAAGATGAGCAAAATACTAACACACAGGAAGATCTCAATAGAAACGAAGAAAAGAGTGCTAGACTGCTACGTGATGTCAGTTCTTCAGTACGGCTGTGAATGCTGGACAATATCATCGAAAATGAGGACAAAACTGGAAGCGGCCGAAATGTGGTTCTACAGAAGGATGCTACGGATATCGTGGACTGAGCATACAAGCAACGACGAAGTGTTAGAAAGAATGGCAACAAAAAGGAAATTGATGCTGAGCATCAGGAAGAGACAACTGAAGTTCCTGGGACATGCAATGAGGAAGGAAAGCCTGGAGAACCTGATACTGACTGGTCAGATAGAAGGAAGGAGAGACAGAGGAAGGCAGCGGATAACATATTTGCAGGGCCTGATCAGGTGGATGACGGAACGGGGGTTGCCAGGAGCAACAGGAGCAAACATACTAAGAGCCACAAGGGATAGGGAGACGTGGAGATCCATGATCGCCTACGTCCTGAAGGGACAGGGCACATAGAAGAAGAAGAAGTACTTAGTCTTTCTGACATGTTCGATTCACATCATTTTCCTCACACTTCTGATTTTCGGTTCCATTTACTTATTCTGAAGGCAAAGACCATTAATTTGGTTATGAGTAGAAACCTTTAATTAATATAGGGTTTGTTTTTTAAAATGTTATAATTAACAAAAAAAATTATTTTACTTTTTATAAATAATACTAGATTTTCTGGTGAACATTTATTTGTTGTGATCTACAGGATGATTGAAAAGTATCTCCCAATATTATGTATGAGTTACAATCCAGAGTCATTACATTAATACACTGTGACTTTTTTTTACTTTACTTTGGGGTTAGTTGAAGGAGCAAGTCTACTATACCAAAGGAAGATTTTCAAAGAACTTGACGTTATGTTTTCCATACCACATTAGTTCCTGGTGAAATCAATTGACGCGATTCTTAGGCGATTCTTGGGCAGCACGAAAAGCAGGTAGTGAAATTTGGTGCCATAAAGTGTTTTAAATAAGAACACATGCAGAACGCTTTCCTCTCATATCCATTTCTTTTGGAGATTACTTTTGGAGTGATGAGATGAAAATTTCACAATGTGTTGCCATATGTGATATTCAAATGGAATATAGATATTTTACTAATTATGTTCCTTAAAACCGCTTGCTTCCTGGACGACTGTGATACAATTAGGCCAGGGAATAAAATGAATCATATATATATATATATATATATATATATATATATATATATATATATATATATATATATATATATATATATATATATGCTATATTATTATAATAATAATTACCATATATATATATATATATATATATGCTATTATATATATATATATGTATATGGTATATATATGCTATTATTATAATAATAATTACCATATATATATATATATATATATATATATATATATATATATGGTAATTATTATTATAATAATAGCATACTTAATCTCAATAGCTGTAAAGTTTCGGTGTTAAAACAGCTTCATGAGTCATACTGATAAGCTGTGATACAGCGAAACAGATCTGTCGGCGGATGACTATTTACGCTCTCACACCTTGATTGAACACTCTGGAAGAATGGTAGACTTTGAAAAACAGTAGCTACTCTAGCATCTACGCATCGTTCATTCAGCAATGAATTAGAACACTCACGGCTATTTGGCATGTATAATGATAATATACATGCTAAAAATCTGCCTCCTTCAACAGAGCGCCCATAGCTCATAGGTAGAATCGCCTACTGACTCCATTTCGGTCGGGTTTCAATGCTGGGTTAAAAATTAATTGAAGTCTAACAGTACAGATCAGCGGTGATACAGCGAAACAGATCTGTCTGCGGATATATGTATGTGTGTGTATGTGTGTGTGTGTTATGTCTTGAAGTATTGTGTCTAGGGAAAAATAAAATTCCAAAGACCGATTTTCAATGCCATAATATGTCAAGCAAAGAGTGGCATACGGAATGCGTTGGATAAATTGTCTACATTAAGCAAAAAAGAAAATAACACTAACATATCATTTTAATATATATAGCAAAATTACGCAAAAATATCTTGAAAAGCTAAAGAGTATATTTATTCAGTAAGATCACCATTGGCTTCAAGTAAGGCCCCCAGACAGCGAAGGAATCTCCCGTTCCTCTTCTGAACGGTCTCTTTGTTTAAGCTGGTTAATGCACCTAACATATAATAATGAAAATGGTTGCAGTCTAGGGAATTAGTTGGCCAGATGTAAAAGGTGATGTGCTCGTTAAAAATAGTCTGATTTCCATGACTACATTCTACTGCATGCGTGGCTTGGCACAGAGTCTTATTGCCAAAGAGAGTCTTTCAAAAGCTACCGTCTTGAACCTGGGCAGCAGTATTATCTCAAGGCACTTATGAGCCTCCTTGTTTAGTCTGTTGCTCTGTAAGAAAATGACTGGAGACATAACGTCGCCATCACTAATGATCACTCCTAACAAATTTATAACAACTTCACAATTAGACCCATCTAATTATTTCGGAATCCTCTCCACTGTTTTCATATTGACACCCGAACAGCTTGAAACGTTAGTATAGGAGATTAAGGCGCGAAACCCAAGCAGTACAAAATTTCGCTTCCAAATTTTTGGTGGAGTGAATTGCGTCATGGTGCTCTTTTTCTTGCAAAAGGTACTGAATTGGCCCCACTATAATGTTCAGTCGATATAATTGAAAACAACGGCAGTACGCGAAATGAAAAAATAACATGGCCACAATTTACCCATCGCACCATGTACTAGTGATTTATTTTTCTTGTTCTACGCGTAATATTTACAAAGACTAAATATTAGAATAATCAGCGGCTTGTAATTACACTATTACCGTATATACTAGAATAGTGTGAGTTTTTACTACCTTTTTTAACTCAAAAACTAATAGGTGGTCTCACTATACATAGGTAAGCTTTTTGAATAGGTTAAAATCATGTTTTAACGATGTCAAGCTGCAGCAACAAACAGGTAAAAACATCTATCAAAAAAGAAGGATTTCCACTATGCATTAAGTCGTCTTATACATGAATATATACGGATTAATTCGTTATTTACAGCTTGACTTGCATGCTGATTCAAAAACTTATATAGTTTCTAATGAGCTATTGGCCAACTAGACGTAAATATGTCTTCATCGATTTAGTGTAAACATTTCCATTGTCTTCTGAACATAATATTTGAATATATTTGACTTTTGGCAGCCGTTAAAGATTTGTGATGACCCTTTCTTGCCTAGTTCAAAGCGTATGTGTGGGCGTGCCAAGGATTTTCTTATTTATGTATGTCTATTACTCCCTGGGTCAAATACCTGCCAGGCATCACACTGATCTGAATTTTTGCAATCAGTCATGATATTTACTTAAGAGCGCTTCAAGTTTTGTTTAGTTCAACACTACACGGGAAACGGCATCAAGCACCAGTAATTCTTCAACAAAACATTGCTTAAATAGCTTTCTATCATCCGGAAGATACCAAAAAGAAAATAAATAAATAAATAAATGGAATATTTGAATTTAGCACTTGCCGACCCCTGACAATTCCGTTAAATTTGCATAATTTCTGAGGACGTGAAAAAGGCAATAATTGATTTCGTTCCATCAGTGGAGATAGTTTTCTAAGAAGAAAAATTAAATTCAATGCTGTTTTTCAATACCATGCTATACCATTTTCCTAAATGTGCCATGTCTCTACAGAACGTAGGCGGTCATGGTTCTCCACTGCTTTTTATCATGTGTAGATCTAAGCAAGTTTGTTGTCTCATTTCAATCCCAATACATATTGTCCCAAGCATGTTAGTTAGGTCACTCGATGTTCTAAACTTCTCTCATGCTTTCAATATGTTCCGTTTGTTAGATTCTCCAGGTCTTCTTTCCTCGTTAATGACCCTATAAATTTGAACAGTCTTGTTTTGGTTCTATGCATGAGCGATCTTTTTGTTTCCCTTTTTCTTAAAGCGTTTTCCTTACTCACATTCTCAGTATTTTCAAAATCATTCTGTAAAACTACATTCTTTTGCCTGAAGATGTTTTTAAACTGTGAGCATATTTGAAAAATATTTAGTGTCGTTAAAGGGGATTATACTTTATAAGGGTTGAGTACTCTTTCCTTTGTTTCTTAGGAAATTATCCTTTTTCTTAATACTTGGCTTGGCATTTGAAAAACATCTTTCACTAATCCAGTGTGCCTTCGCAATTCAGTGTCACATTTTCTTGCCGTCTCTGAGAGAAACATCCAGATATTTAAATGTTCGTACTTGCTTGATTTCAGTATCTCAAATTCAAAGTTTGCATTTAGGTTGTTCTTTTTACTGAGAACAATACATTATGTTTTCTTACAGTTGACGGTTATTCCTTTTTTCTCGCTTTCTTTTATTACCTCTGATTCGAAGTTCGCATCTTTGGTTGTTCATTTTTCAGAAAACAAGATAATCTGCTTTCATAGAATTGGTGGTTCCTCCTTTCTTCTTGCTTTGTTTTACTACTTTCATTAGTAAAATAAGGAACTTGAGATGAATGTCTATGTGACCTCGACCTCGGGTCGCTAGTTGTCTGATGACCTCGAGACAGAAGCTGGTCTTCAAGACGTCTATTATAACGGAGCCCCCCCTTGCCCACGCTGTGAATTCTGATCCAAGGAAGGTACGCCGAAATCTTGCTAATTGTATTCTTATCACGTCGAACCAGGCCGGACGCGCGCGTACATTTGGTTAACAAAAAAAAAAATGCACCAAAAAAAGTAAATAAATAATTACGATAATGCCTGAATAAGTTGCGGAAAGAGTATTTATATATATAAAAAAATAAAAATAAAAAAATATTTAAGAACAGAAGCAGAAAATACAGTCATCGAATCCAAATTTTACAAGGGATCGAAAGTTTTCGTTTATGAATAACAGGGCTTTCAATTTTCCAAATTTTAAAAAGTATTTTCAGGGCTCTTTACCAAATCTTTACGAAAATGGCCAAATTGGGGTGGTGGGTGGCGACGGCAACAGTAAATTCGTCTTGTCTCTTTTGCTCGGCAGCTCCTACTGATTTTGCTCGCCGGGTTCTTGATTTTTATGCTTGTCCCAAGTTCTCTTAGGAGGTGTGGGGTGGATCGGGGTATCTATGCAAATCAAAACTTTGACCAATGAGATTACTTCCACCTCCACATTTCGAGGTGGGGTTTGGTTCAACCAATGTTTTCTTTTGCGTAATTTCTCTTCATCTTCTTCTTCTTGATTCAACTGATTATGTCAGCAAATTCAGCCTTTAAGTTGGAAACTTTTTGCCAGTGAGATTTACAATTCATTTTTATTCTCATGGTTAAAACTTTAAGCTTCTTAACCTCATCAAAAAGTCTTGACAATCTTGTTTTGACTTTCGCTATTTGTCACTTCAACCGGCCGAAAAACTCAAAGCTTCCTATTGACTTTTGAATAAACAATGCAAAAATATATTTTTTCCTTTCTGTTTTCTTCAATGTTCAAATAGTTTCTGCAACTAATCAAATTTTACAAGTTTTTGCAACAAACCTTCTGTTAATTCGACTCATATCGCGATTGAAAATAAACTGCAAAATCAACAATACCACTAATAATAATTTCTTTCGCTCCGTCGTATTAAACTTAGGATTACATTTCTTTTATTTCATGCAATTTTACAAGGCAATCTTAAACAAGGCAATTACGTTTTACATAATTATCTTAAGCAGGGCAATAACGGGTTTCCATATATATAATAAGCATTTTAAACTAAAACTTTACTCAGTTAAATATAATAGAAACTAAAATACTTTTTTATTTTCAACTAAACCTTGTGTTGTTTTTCCTACTAGTTTTACGTATTCCATAGCGTTTTTAAGAGTATTTAAAAGACTATATTTAAAAATTTGTTTATAGATAGTTTTTTTTTTTTGCAATCATATATGTGTTCATCTTTCAAGCAGCTTGTTGATTTCACCCTCCCCGAATTTCTGGGTGATAAACACGTTTACGCTGTAAACAATGCAGAGTCCAAGATCGTACAGAAAGAAACGTTGACATGTGATATGTCAGAGTACACTTTCAGCTAAGTGTACAACCGGTACACACTGAAAAGACTTCGAGCTTTTATTCCAGTCCAATACATCAATTTGTCATTGCTATCGTCATTGTTAATATCGTTATTATAATAATGTTAATATAATTCTTTTCTTCGTTTTCATACTTGTTATGAATAACTTGATTTTAAGATTTAGAACGGGAAAATTCTATTACAATCATAACAACGCATACATTATGTTAGCTTTTTGCAATTCTTAATGCCGAAATGTTTTAAATAAAATCAGAAAACAATTTGCTTCTCTCCGTCTAAAATCGATCCAGAAAATTGAGAATGCAAACTCAGTTTGTCATTCTAATTTATTTTCTCAAATTAATAAATTTATTTCGATCTCCCAATTTCAAAATATTTAATGAACCCTGCAATTAAATTTATATATTTTAAATATAACATATAGTAGGTATCAATGGATCACGCGGGATAATGGTCTCGATTTGTTTAGTGGTGAGACTAAAGCGGTTTCTTCAAGAATCATGTTTGGTCAGCAATATATGGGGCTTATGCACTACATAGGACACATGCCATTCCTCTCGGTCATACCGACAATATACAGGGCTGTAGAGGATATAATATTCAGGAGTGAGATGGCTGTAAAAAATGATTCAAGGGTGTTAGTGTTGACAGACAATTGGGGATCCACTATATATATATATATATATATATATATATATATATATATATATATATAATATAATATAATATAATAACAATAGTAAAAGTAACAAAAATAATAATGATAATACTAATAATTGTTATACTATATTTAGTTCGTCTCGAAAAATCCACCGAGAACAAACTCGGAGGGGAAAAAGGGGAAGTAAAAAAAGAAACAAACGAAGTACATGAGCACACGTCAAATACTCGTAGGAAAGGAAAAAAACCCGAGACGAAAACCCTAACACTAAAGCGCTCAATATAATAGTAGAGCAACAAAGAATGAATAAATCTTAGTAAGAGCCAACAAACCTACCTAGGTTTCACCCTACGGCTCCTCAGGGTAAGATGGCTACCCCGACGAGCCGTAGGTAGGTTCCTTGGCTTTTATTCATATTATATATATATATATATATATATGTGTGTGTGTGTGTGTGTGTGTGTGTGTGTGTGTGTGTGTGTGTGCGCGCGTGCCTGTATGTAACAAAAAAGTGGCGAGTAAATTGTTGACAATTTATATTCATACTTTCACGCGTGCGCGTTCTTTGTTTTGAATTTTTTTAACTGCACAGTATAGTAGGGTCAGTTGGGCAGTGCCTTTGAGAAAACCTTCACCATGAAGCAAATGACTTCACCAGGTATTTGGAAATGACATGCTGTACTGATTGGTATTCGCGCTAGGAGCGCCTATACGAACATTTCACAGTATTTGAGTGTCTGATAAAAAAGAAACTCTCGAATTTGTTAGTGAGGGCCTCTGATTGATGGTGACGTTATGGCACCATTAATTTTCCTACAGTGCCTCTTTGTCAGCACAGAGGCCTACATCAAGTGATTTGACGAGGTAGGGATATCCTGGGTCAGGAGGGTCGGTGCTAGAAGACCCTGTGTCTAACAACAGGAATTTGCAAAATGTCACACAAGCAGAATACATCGGTTATGACTGTTAGACAAGTTCTACAACCACATCAACCCTTATATATGGTCATCTATTTCCCAAGACTGAAATGTAACGCCAAAATTCGTCGTAATACCAATGATGGTCTGATCGCAAATATTATGGCAGCCTAGACCAGCAATCAAAGAAAACAGCCTAGAAGAGTTAGAGAAGATTCAGAAATCGTCTGGAGGCCATGATTGAAGCTAATGTTAACATTATTACGTTGTGGTGCAGTGGATATCGGCTCGGAACGAGAATTCGTAGAGCCGAGTTCGAATTCCAGCTGAATTCATTGCATTCACGTACGCACGAAATACCCTTGGGAAAGGTATGAATCCGGTGCTTCTCCCTCCAGCAATAGGTTAAATAGCAGTATATATTTGGTTCTATAGCCTTGGCTGGCAACTAGTCTACCACAGAAAGTGATAGCAACCTACTGCGGCAAAATCTACGACCCACTCAGTCATGTCTCTTTCGAGACATGATAGAAATCAATTGAGTTCTTTCGATGACTGCCGTGTGTAAACACTGCTCATATACATCACGTTAAAATTTCCCTGCTCTGATTCCATGCTCCTATGGCTTAGGGAGTAGCGACTCTGACTGATACCAAATCGGTTAAGTTTCAATCCCTGCGCAGAAGCATGTGGATGCATCTCGTCACACTGATGAGCTGTGATACAGCAAAACAGGTTTGTATGTGGGTGACTAATATATATATATATATATATATATATATATAATCTTCGCAGAGAATACATTTTTCAGAAAGGTCATGTGCATGTATTCTCCTATTCTGTAGCTGAAAATCATATTTATTTGTTCGATATATTTTAGGAGGTCATCTCTTTGTTGATTTACTTTCGAGCTTACTTATTGATTTGAGTTGATTCAGTAAATTTTACAGAAACCAGGCAACCGTTAACATCCTCAGTAATTTTTCTGCAGATTCAAGGAACACGATATCTGTCAATGATCCTGATTCTCACTTTCCGAGACAAGTCTTTGTTTTATGCATTTTTCTGTATTCGCCGATACAACATTTTAGAAAAATTATAATTGAATTAAACTGCTAAAATCGTTAGCTTTAAACGAGTAATTATAAAAAAAACAACCCAACACTACTAAAAGTTGGAGTCAGCCATTGAAAGTATGTTACTTCAGATGTTTTCAGAAAGGAATTAGATATATCAACTAGTGTACATTTGCAGTCAAAAATGACTGTAAAACTTCGGAAGTTATTGATATGCAATGAAACAAATGTTTTAAAATAATGTACTGAAATTCACTAAAATGGAAATCCAGAATTCACAATTAAAATAGCAGTCAATAAACCGTTTAATTAATCTGTAGTATTACTTGGACGTTTCTGAAAGGATTTTAGCTATATTTATTACATAATAGTTGCATGTAACACGTTATTTTACATAATGGGTGCATCTAACTTATACTACATGACAATTACATGTAATTAGTTATACTGCAAAACGAATGTTCAACCACCCTCATCCGGCATCGACATGAACTAGGTTCACTCTTGCACTCAGGGTACGTTTAAACAGCAAGAAAACATCTTTGATTTGCTGGTCTCCATATGCTGAATAGGCAACAAAGTCGCTAGACCGCACATGAGCATCAACTTCCCAAACATGTTGTGTCTCCTTGATCGTGGACACATCTTCGTCAAAGGAGAAGAGATCACGAAGCAAGTAATGCCACCTTACTCCGATTTTTCAAGCCCCTCTCATTCAGACTAGCTACTTGAAACAAAACCTATTCGAATTAACGAGAATTTATCAAATGAACATTTTCGCACAAAAAAGAAACTATTGACGTCTACCTGAGGAATACGAGAAAACTGGAACTTTTACTTGCTGTTGGCCACTGTTCACCGGGAAATTATTTAGAAGTATTAATTCAACATCTTCGAATTGCCAAATGATGATAAAATGTCCATTTTGCGGATAAAACATTTATTATTCAGAACATTTAATCTAATATCTTGGAATTACCCAGAGAGTATAAAATAGCCATTTTTTTTAATTGGAGTAGAGAGACTCTACTATCGCCCGGTTCACACTCCTTCTACTTCTATTAAACAGGAATAGAGGCTCATCCCTTTTTCCTTGTTAAGGAAGTGGTTTCCGGTTCTCTTCATCTTCTCAAACCTCAGTACTGGTGCTTCCACAATTTTCCTGTGATGTGTGTGGTTGGAGGCAACGTCTTTTCATTGTGATGGTACCGGGTTGGCAGTTTTCTGGTTGCTGCTTCCGACCGGAATCTTGCGTAGCATCGAGAGCGGCTGCTCTCGTCAACAGTTACATAATATCGGGTTTATTGCAATACCATGTAGCGCATTGGATAGGTGTCACTGCAAGTGCAACCCAGAAGCAACACTTTGCTGCAGTCCGCGCCAGCTCCCTTTCAGCGCATGTCGCAGTCAATGATCGTCTGCCACCACTACTCGAGGTATCTCCTCACCAACAACAAACATGAACAACCGTATCTCAATAAACAATACTAAAACAGGCAAAGTAAAACTAACTAAACCTCTCAATATTTCCTTCACGAATATTGGTAATATTCGTACCAACTTTTATAGCGTGGAATCTTTCCTCCGCGAAAAGTTGGCAGATATCTTAACGCTCTGTTAGATTAATCTTAACTCCTCGATACTCTTCTCTGACTTCTCCGTTCCTGGCTACCGTCCCCTCTTAAGTAAGGACTCCACTGTCCATATGCATAGTAAGTCAGTTTAGGTCAGTTAGGGTGACATCTCTCGAATAACCTGACCACCCATACACGTATCTCAATCTTTCACTTCTCAAATTGGTTAGCTATCTTTTCTTCCTGTACCGTTCCCCTTCTTCTCCCAACTGTTCCCTGTTAGATAGTATCTATCACAATATAGATAAGGCTATTTTCTCCAACCCATTCACTAACATATTTGTGATTTATGCCCTGAATTTTGCTATGTCATAATCTTTTTTTTATCGTTTCATCCCAAGCAGAAGACTGAAAGTTTAAGCAGGAGTAGAGCAAAGAAAAAGACTAACCAGTTACAGAGGGTGTCGAATAAAGGGTAAGAAAAGGATGGGAATACCAGTGTGAAGACAGTTGCGAGGGTAGGGTGAGAAAAGAAAATAACAAGATACGAGTTGATGGGGTAATGACGAGAGAAGAACTGGAGACATGTACATAAGAGATGGGAATTGACGTTGCATCAAGATTATTGGAGATTGTAGCCGTCCAGGAAGGAAGTATACAGAAGGCATTTCCACAGGCGGGAAGTGCGAGAAAAGGAAGCTACTGGAGCAGAAGTGGCGGCTGCATTTAGTTGATTTAACTGGAAAAGGGCGATACTTTGTTGCCAGTGTGGTTTCTCGAGTAAATTCTTTTAGAGGCGGCATCAGTGAGCTAAGCACATCGGAGCAGAAGCCATAAAATATTTGTAGAATAGACAGGGAGAAGCCACATTCCGCCGGTGATAAAGTAGCTGGAGCCGAGCTGCCAGATCAGAACCGATTACGTTACAGATTCTTCTTTGGAGCCTGTCGATATGGTAATGACTATCACCGAGTACATATACCAGATCTAGATAAGTCCGGCGAAGCTCGAGCTGTTGCCCTGGATATCTCCAAAGCTTTCGATAGGGATTGGAACGCCGGTTTTCTGCGCAAGCTACAGGGTTATGGTAACACTGGACGCTTGCTCGAGCGAAGGTAACGGAATCCCGAACATTGTCTTGAAGAAATGTGCCCCTGAACTATTCTCTGTCACCTCTAAACTCTATAATTACTGACTCTCTGTATCCTTTATTCCTGCCTGCTGGAAGTTCTCTTCTGGGATTTCTCTATTTAAGAACTCAGGGGAACACTCGGACACATCCGATTTCGCCCCATCAGCCTCCTACCAATTTTCGGCAAAGTGCTCGAGATTAAAACCAACCGCCCTTAAACTATTCTGAGACAGACAGAATGGCTTCCGTTTGTCAATTCTACTGACGATATGATAACAACCATCACCGAGTACATATACCAGGCCGTCGAAGTCCGGTGAAGCTTGAGCTGTTGCCATTGATATCTCCAATGAATTGGATAGAGTATGGAACGATAAGTTTCTACGCAAGCTACAGGTTTTGGTATCACTTGGCTTTCCTTTCAAACCGCAATTAAAATATTTGGCGAGGCGTCCAAAGATAACCTCGCTACAAATTTCGAGAAAGACCTCCACTCTGTAGACGACTGGGGTAAGAAATGGCTAGTAAATTTTAATGCTTCTAAAACAAAACTGCTATCTGTCAAACACCAGTCTTACCACCCCCCATCAGCATGGAACTAGTAAGTCTCCATGAAAACAATCCACAGCGCCTCCTCGGTTACGCCCTCTTTTCCAACCTCAAGTGAAATAATTCTATTGAATCAATAGATAAATCTCACAGTGTCTAGCCAGGAAGTCTTCCCACCTGAGTCCATCTTGCACATATACAAATCAACCATACGTGCATTGAATACTGTTGTCCTCTCTAGTCGGGTGCTCCTGCTATTCACCTCAGGGTTCTCGATTGGCGCCAAAGGAAAATCTGTAATGTGATCGGTCCTGACATGGCTGCTCGACTCTAACCACTTTCTCACCGACTGTATGCTGTTTCCCTCTGTATTTTCTACAAATATTTTTATGACTTCACCACCAACTAGCGTAGCACACTGGTGACCCCTCAACAAGAATTTACTCGAACAGCCAGACTGGAAACAAGGTCCCACACTTTACAGTAAAATCAACCCACTGCAGCCGCCACTTCTACCCTGCCTGTGGAACTCCATTCCGTATACTTGCTTAGATAAAATCTTCACGAATTTAAATGCAATGACAATTCCCATCTCTTATCCACTTGACACCAGTTCTTCTCTAGTTCTTTCCCCGTCACATTTTTCGCAGGGAATTTTAGAAAATATTAATGCACTTCAATTGTGCACTCTTACTTCGTTGTGCCTGTGTAACCTACTCCTTTAAGATTTTAATACACACACACACACACACATATATATAATTTGGGTAGCAATCTATCTTTTAAACATGTTTCATAACAAACAACCGACAAGGGATATTTTATCAATTTTTAAAAATTTTTCCAGTATACTTACATATTTCTTTTTTGTTGGAAATAAGTAATGTAAAAATGCTTCAAAGTACTTGACTTTCCACGCGCTTTCAGCTACTTCACTAGTCATTTTGAAAGTTTTTTCGGTGTTATTTTATTCTTATGTATTGATTTTAACGTAATGTATATTGTGTTTTTGAGAAGGAGCATCCTTTAAACCTATCACATGATTGGACAATGTGTGAGCGTTTGACTATTTTTTAAGAACTTTCAAAACTAAATTTTATCTGTTAAGTAACGTTAAGGCTTGTGATACAATTTTGTACAGTATGTCAGAAAACGTTTGTAATAAACAAAATCTTAGAATGTTTGCAATAAATACAACATTTTGAATCTGAAAATATTTCAGTGGATAAAATAAAGATAAAAAATCAAATAAAAATACGAAAAATAGAAACAATAAGAACAGAATCCCATATAATAAAAAAAGAAACGTTTTCCTCTTCAACTACTACTCAAACACGCCAGTGCCCCTTAGCCGTATATTGACAGCTCAAACGAAGATGAGTGAAACGTATTCTGGCGACACCTAAGGAAAACTGCCAGTCATCATTCAGCGTAGATTTTCATGTAAAAAAAGCAAGAAAGAAAAAGAGAGAGAAATATAGAGGATAGAGAGGACAATATTTCTGTATTTTATACTGGACATGTTTTTCAATACAACCAATCTGTTCTTACTTGAATGAATCTTTCAAAGTAATTTCTACTCAGCTTATACCAGAAAAATAACTTTAAAACACAAATCATCCCTCTCTCTCTCTCTCTTTCTCTCTCTCTCTCATTTTAAGTAGATATACGTATTTTTGTAGGTGCTCTGTTTATCTATTTCCAACCACCGACTTGAATAAATAAACAGTACCTACTCAAATACAAGTATCCAATAAATATATCGTTGAAAATAATACCAATAATATATATATATATATATATATATATATATATATATATATATATATATATATAAATGAATGAATAAGGAACGAAGAAAATATTGGCAACGTTCAAAATATTAATTTAGAACAGTGCTTAATATAAAAATAGAACAATGAATATTTTTTATAAATCACACTTTAGAACATGTACTAACTAAAATCTACTACAAAATTGTACCTTTTTTTTTTACATTGAAAGGACAATGTCTCATCAGGTAATTATTAGTGCTGGTAATAAACGTTATTTTAAAAAGAAAATTTTAAAAACTTACTTCATTTTATTTTTGGAAATATTTTCGTACGAGTAAGATGATATTAAAAATAGGGTAAAAAGAAAGAGGGTAGAAAAGATGAGAAATCAAAAAGAGAAATAAAAAAAGGAAAAAGACACAGAGGAATAAAAAAACAAGAAGGAAAACAAGAGAGAAAGAGATCAGTGTGGAAAGAGCCATTAAAAACGTTTAAGAGAGAGAAACCCCAAATTTAGGAAGAAAGTGAAATATAGACATATACAGATATTGTTCACGTGACGTCTGGGCTTGACAAAGAAGAAAAATTGAGAAAATGCACAGAGAAAATAAAGTGGGAGGGGAGACAACAGAAGTGGCAAAAATATAAATTTCAAACTTTGGCCGAAAATGAATTGCAGATAGATACAGACGGTCGTTACATTGTTTAAAACTAAATCCTTCGGCACTTTTTTTAAAATGATTATTATTAGAAAATAAATAATATTAAAATTAATTTAAAGCAGGAAATAGATAACAATTCAATATTTTTTTTAATTTGTAGTCATATTTTATTTTTTATTTTATTTTTAATTTTAAAATTTAATTTAATTTTTAAATTTTAATTTTTAAGTTTAATTCTTTTTTTATTAAAAAATTATTTTATTTCTCCAATTTATTATATTATCGCGAATGAATTTATATATTCGTGTTATGTTTTTAAATATCCACAGATTTGCACTTTATGAATAATTAATATATTTGTGCATGTGATTTAATGGTTTTTCTAATGCCAAAGTATTGAGTTTTATGCAATGTAACGAACGTCAGCATCTATCTGCAATCCAGTTCCGGCCAAAG
Source organism: Ascarosepion bandense (assembly GCA_037127315.1). Lineage (NCBI taxonomy): Eukaryota > Metazoa > Mollusca > Cephalopoda > Sepiida > Sepiidae > Ascarosepion > Ascarosepion bandense. Next base: position 1,791,062 of record JBBBDQ010001317.1, read on the forward strand.
TTTGAAATAACTAAGGCTTTGCCACTTCCGGCCAAAGTTTGAAATAACTATGGCTTTGCCCCTTCCGGCCAAAGTTTGAAATAACTATGGCTCTTCCACTTTTGTTGTCTCCCCACCATACACATTCTTGATTCCCCCTTTGCATTTTCTCACGTTTTCCTCACGTCACGTGACCGATATCTGTATCGCTCTATATTTTACTTCCTACCTAAATTTGGGGTTTAATTTAAAGTAATTTAAAGCCGTAAATTAATATTTGTTTTTTTTTTATTTTTACGGTCAGTGGACAAGACAGACGACTGACATAATCGTATGCCTAAATAGACTATTCCTCATATGAAGTAATTTTGAATTTTATTGTTTAATATATATATATATGGAATATTATGTGTGTGATTTGTTTTTCAGAAAACTAACGTTTTAATGTATTTACTATTTAAAAATAGAACGCCTAGAAATTTTGCCATAATATAAACAAAATTAGTGAATAAAGACAGTTACCATGGAGTACTGAATGATTCTTGGTATGAACCTGTCTCAGAATCTGAGTAAATAACAAAATCTTCATGTGTCTAATTCAATTGTAGCAAGATTTTACCACCATTTGTAAATTTATGTAATTCTGGAGAGATGAAATATTTGCGAGTGTATCGTAAAAGGAAAAATTGAATTCAATTTCATTTCATTTTGAAATTAGTTTAAAGCCCTACAGCAATTCTGTCAAAAGGTCGAAATTGATGTTAAGTGTTACTATAAACTAAAATTCCTGGCTGTATAAAAGAACACATTTAACAAAAGATCAGTGTTGAGAGAGGGTGAAGGAAAGCGACGGCGTTTGTGTGTCTGAATGCGAGCGTCTCCTCTTGTTGATCAGGTGTCATTCATGTCATTTGTCCACTTCGTTCATCTTGTTGTTTACTCATTATGGGAACTGATTTCTCCTAACTCTCCATGCGACAGGACATTCTTTTAGTTTCCTCAAGAGCGCCATTCTTGCAAACCGGACCCCTTTATTTATATTCTTCTTCTTCGTCTATGTGCCCTGTTCCTTTCAGGGCGTAGGCGATCGTGGCTTTCCACGTTTCCCTATCTCTGAGCACGCCTTCTCCTGTTACACCGTGCAATCCTCGTTCTGTCATCCACCTGATTAGGTCCTTCAAATTTGTTATCCTTTGCTTTCCCCTGTCTCCTTTTCCGTCTATATGGCCTGTTAGAATCAGATTCTCCAAGCCCTTCTTCCTCATTGTGTGTCCCAATAACTTCAGCTGTCTCTTCCTGATACTCAGTATTAATTTCCTTTTTGTTTCCATCATTTCCAAGACCTCATCAGTGCTCACATGCTCGATCCATGAGATTCGCAGTATCCTTCTGTAGAATTACATTTCAGTTGCTTCAAGTTTTTCCTTCAACTTTGATGGTAATGTCCAGTATTCACTGCTATATTGAAGGACGGACATCACGTAGCAATCCAGTCCTCTCTTCCTAGTTTCTAGCAAAATTGGACAGAAAGTTTTCTTTCTTTTTATTTAACATGAAATATCATGTGTTTGTTTTTTTTTTAATCGTTATATTTTTTATTAATTTACAAGATTAGTTACCAAAATGGATATGTGAACAGCAATTTGTTAAAATAACACTGGCGAGCTGAGTTCAAATAGAGGCAATGCTTTACGTTCATTTTTGCACCTTAGTAAAGAAGAGATTATGCATAGCCCTTATATTGGACGAAAAATTCTCTTCTCCAGTTACGAGTTAAAAAGCAGAACTCGGCTCATTTGCCTTTATGTGGCACCCAATCAAGAAGGAAATCACTGAAACCAATAGTCAAAAAGGAAACCACTAAATTCAAAACCAACTACTAAGACTGTTCTCATGGCGGCATTACATGCTTTTCCCCCATGACCGTATTGGTTTACGATACTTGGGTCGTGATGTTTCCACTAATCTCAGATAAATTACTTCGTTTAACACCGAAAATAAGTGTTTTGGTCCTTGCTTTATTTCAGCGTTTGTATTTGGGAATGAAATCAAATCATTTTCATGAGAATGAGATTTCCTTTTTTTGTTTTGTTTTTTTGTAAAATTTATAATTATTCAAGCGGCCATCAATAGTGTCATCATCATTAGTTATAGCGTTATTGTCATCTAGCCATCTATTTTCTTTATTGTTCTTATTTTGTATTCTCAAATATTTAATTATCCAAGGACTGCATTATTAAAACCGTTCTTAAAATCATTAATATGTTGTCACTTTGTTTACAGCTGCAATAGAAAAAATATTATCGGTTGTGAAATAATAATAATAATAATATTATAATAATAATAATAATAATAATAATAATAATAATAATAAATATAATAAAATATTGCCAATTCTCAGCATTGATTTATTAGATTTTATTATTTAATATCAAGATTGACTGTCGTAATTAACAGTTGCTCTAAACGATAAGGTTACTTGGTCTCGAAAGAAACTGTTTCATCATAATTCAAAAAGAAAGAAAACATTACCTAACCGATTTGAAAATAATCAAGTGAATGATATAAATGGAGCAAATCTTGATTGTGGCATATCCAGACGTTTATAAGAGTAATGTAATTATTAGACTAAAAATGAATGTTACACCTTGAACTACGGTGGACATAATTAGTAAAGAAAACAACTGATTAAATAAACATTAAATTTCAGTTCTTAAATATTGGCTAGATGCCTAACTTCAGTTAAAACACGGCCTGTGAAAGAGCCAATGTACTATCAAAATTTGCTCTACTGCCATACGTGTCAACAATTTATCATACAATTTGAAATCTATAATCATTCCATGCGGATAGGCCGCTTTAGAAAGAAAAGAATCTCATAAACAAGCAAGAGTCATCTCAGAAAACAGAAAATAAATGAATGTTTTTGGTAATTTCTTTACTTCTTGTTTAAGTTTAAATGTTTTTGAAATAAGACGAGAAGCAACGTGGCAAAACTATAAACAAGGCATAAATTTTCAGATGTCATACCTAGATTTTCTTGCAAACAGAAAAAAGTTAAAACGTAATGAAAATATTAGCCATTCTTTCATCAGGAAACATTCTGCATTCATTGACCAATCAACCGATGTTACACTAGTTACGATTTACCTCACTCCCTTGTCACTAGACTTGCATCAAAGTGCTGTATATTATCTCTTCTTTTCTTATTTTAATATTAGCTGATTCTTATAAGGAAACATTCAGCGTTCATTGATCAAGCACCCTGTCCCACTATCGGCTGAAATTTACAAAATATTTATATTAAGATTTTTTCAGTAAAATAAGTTCCTAAAATTCAGTCACTATTATTTATCGTTCACGTATTGATTGGGCTTTTAATGGCATTTTCTTTTTCAATTTCGATCGACCATCGATATTTTGATTACGATATTATTTTTTCTTCGAGTTACAAACCTCATCCATTTTTGCTGTTGCTGATAATCCTTAAAATATCGAAGACCCTAAAAATCTTTTAATATCTAAATGATTTTTATTCATACCAAGTGGTTTCATCATGTTTCACTTATTTTCTTTAATTTATCCTAAGGATGAATTAATTTTCTCAGACTCTGAAAGTTTCAAAGTATACTTTAAAAAGTATAGCTTTGTAGTTGATTTCGCATAGTTTATCAACGTATTTGTAAAAGTATTTAAACTTCCGTAAAGTATCGAAACATCCAAATTTTTTTAAGTCTAAGGGTTTCCTATTGTTACCTAATGGTTTCATCATGTTATAATAATTTTTATTAATTTATCTGAAACATGAACTAATTTTCTGAAAGTTTGAAGTTTTCAAAATAATTGGCACAGTGCTTTCTTCGTGATTCTATAGCGGCAGTTCAAGGAGGATGTTTCTCGCTCAGATCTACAAACTTCATACGCTCGAAAATATACTTAATCATTGGTTTGAGAAATCGGTTGTATATAGCCGACAATCTGAATATTTCTAATCGAGTCTAGCACCACATATGACATCCATGTGAAAGACTCGATATTTAAGAATATGATTCTATATTTGATTTTCAAATTCTTTAATTTTATAGAAACTTACGGTTTGGGATGAAAGAACCATTAGTGCATCTTTTATGTTCATTTTAATTAATTTTTTAAACTAAATTTCTTATAGTTAGCATTTCGGAATTCACTTAAGATAAGATTCTGAAGGAGATGTTTAGCAAACTTAAGACAAATTTAAGTTTGTTAAATATCTAATTCACAATCTTATATTCCTTTTGGTACATGGTCAGATGCAGGGTAGAAAGTGATCAAACCTAATGTTTATTGTTGAAAGGGTTTTCCTATGTGACTAAAAAATTAGCATTCACATTCTCAGTCTTTTAAAACGTTCTTGAATTCTTATTTTCACCAATGGAAAAACAGAGTAATCTCAAATATTTTACAATAAAAATGTGAAAGACCTTCACTAGTATTGTTTTAATTAGTTTAAGAATTTCAGATACTAGATGAACAATAATTTCACCTTACGTTCATTTGAACATCTTGACAGATATATTCTTCGGGGTTCCTCAGACACATAATTGCTGTTTCTAAACTTCAATTTTCATCAGTTTTTTTATTTTTAGTTTTCTTATTACCTCAATCAGGATAATTTTTAAATAATCTTATCTTATCTGACTGGAATCTTTTTTTTTATTCCAGAACTTCGACATTTACTTTTAAAACGTATTAACCGACAGGATTATTATTCAAGAAATGAAAAAAATCAAATGCTTGCAGCCTTTAAATAAATCCTGAGGAAAACTAAAGAATATATCGGCTGAAAATCCATTACACTTTTAAAAGTACCCGTGTGTCAAATTAGATTATGCTTGGTAATAACCGGATAAAACAAATAGCTAGCAATTGTGGCATTTTAGGCGATGTGGTTCTCTTTTATAGAGAAAGTGTTTCCATAACTGAAAATTGAACTACTAACGGCTCTACACGTAAGGAAGCTGAAAACAATAATTTGTTTAAAGAAATATCTCTACATGTAAAACCATTTGCCGAGAGGCATTGAAGAAATTTTAAGTATTCAGAATACGGTAATGTGAAAACAGTGGATATGCCATTTTTTTTTCTTTCATTTTCCTCGCCTCACAAAACGTCACCAAAATAAAACCGTAAATAACAAACAATATGACGCAAAAATATGCATATGATAAACTCACATACTGCCGTGAAGTTTTCTTCTTTTTTTTCGGCCTTAATTTTTTCAAGAGGGATTTGCAGAGTGAACTGTCAGTGTAAACCTAATTTTTTGCTCGCCCGTCAATCTCGTTCGAAAATTGTTAAAACTGCTTAGCGAAATTCTGCGCCATATCGTCATTATGATATGTTCGACGAAAACTTGACAAATATATTATGACAAGAGGACCTATTACAGAAAATTGAAATTTTCTGTAATATATATATATATATATATATATATATATATATATATATATATATATATAGTGGATAAAGATCAAAACAAAATTTCAACAGTATATTTTATGTTTGAACGCAGTCTTCAGGCTAATGTTTTGGATAGTAGGTTGATATATATGTTATTAATTGGTCCATTGTGGATAACAAGGTAAATTGCTTCACGTTTAATGTTTTTCTAATAGCTATTGAATAAGTGGCAATAGTTGTTGCTCTTAAATCTTATGACTTTCAGCTGTGTCGAAGGCGGCCTTTAGATTGATAGAAGGGACATAGAAATAGGTGTCCCTGAGGTGCTCCCGGAAAACCTCGCTGATGAGCTGAAAAGAGATGATGTGATCGGTGGTGGTATAGACGGCCATAAAACTAACCTGTCGTGGCTGCGTCTAGATCTGACAGCAGGAATTGGCTGCCAAGAAAAGCTTCTCTGGAATGGAGAAGTAAGTGATTAATCGGTTGTTGATCATCCTTGCCGTTCTAAAAGGGAAGGATGACATGACCTCACCTGACGTCCAAACCTTCTCGTATCAACCGCAGTTTCCTTGAGGAATACGACCACCAAGTCGATCATGGAGTCTCCACTTTTCTTGATGATCTCGACGGTGATCTAGCAGATCCCTGGAGCATTGTTGTTCTTGAACTTGCTGTAGCTATTATACACTGCGATCTGGTGGCCCAATTCCAGAAGATGTTTGCCGACATAATACCCTCTGCTGTCTGCCAAACAAACCTCTCAGAGACGAATGTAGGTAATTTAGGGGCGAAGATCTCGTAGACGCTAATAAAACCGCACTGGTTGTGAGTAGGTTGAGAATGTCCCAATATGTATGCCGATTCGTTTATGTAACCTGTTGTTCGAAGTCAGGGGTCCGATTCATTAAGGCACAGTCTGATTAAAACCTCTGGTTCATACAGTAACAATAAATTCACCTGATCTCCATTTGTATCCATCAGTTGGTGTCCTGGCTGGCAGAATGAAATCTGTTAACACTGGTCCAAGTTGGGCTGATGTGATTCTCCTTCACGAGCAAGGTATGCCCCGACTGTCTAACAACACTTAGTTTGGCCTTTTGTACATGGTTTGATTGCCTTCGTGCTTTGTCCAATCCTTACGTATATATGGCAAGGAGCCATACGGGAAGGCTGGTTGAAGCAGATGGGCCGGTGCAGCTAAGCCAAGTCAGCAAGTCGTAAGGATGTGTCAATGCAAGGATACTATCACTCCCCTCACCCTATTAGCAAAAGGTCGGCTATTTCATAGCCATTCAATAGCGTTGCTTGTTACCTTTCTAATTACTTTAGTCTATTTTATACTTATTATTATTATTATTATTATTATTATTATTATTATTGGCACCCCGATTTAGTGTAATGGTTACAAGTATAGTCGCGCCAGAACCATTACAACTGTGTAGTGTCTTTGTTTGTCTCTGAGTACGCCATACGTTCAACATTGTACCAGATCTAAGCTACGCTTAAAAAATTATTATTATTATTATTATTATTATTATTATTATTATAGGCACCCCGATTTAGTGTAATGGTTACAAGTATAGTCGTGCCAGAACCATTATAACTGTGTAGCGTCTTTGTTTGTCTCTGAGTACGCCATACGTTCAACATTGTACCAGATCTAAGCTACGCTTAAAAATGATTATTATTATTATTATTATTATTATTATTATTATTATTATTATTATAGGCACCCCGATTTAGTGTAATGGTTACAAGTATAGTCGTGCCAGAACCATTACAACTGTGTAGCGTCTTTGTTTGTCTCTGAGTACGCCATACGTTCAACATTGTACCAGATCTAAGCTACGCTTAAAAAATGATTATTATTATTATTATTATTATTATTATAGGCACCCCGATTTAGTGTAATGGTTACAAGTATAGTCGTGCCAGAACCATTACAACTGTGTAGTGTCTTTGTTTGTCTCTGAGTACGCCATACGTTCAACATTGTACCAGATCTAAGCTACGCTTAAAAAATGATGATGATTATTATTATCATTATTATTATTATTATTATTATTATTCCCTAGTCAGATTTTTTAGAATTTGGAGGCTGCGTTAGAATTGGAGATTTCAGCTCTTTATTATTTATAAAACGATCTTCGGTCGGAGGAAGAACGTCACTTCGCGCTTCAAAAAGTCTTAATTTAACATTTTTCTTCATGACGGGTTGCCATGAGGTCACAACTGTGAGTCGAATCAGTAATTCTTTTATTATTATTACATTCTGTTCAATGCGTTCATCTCTACTCGGACAATTTCTACTAATGATATTGCTACTGTATTTGCTGTAGAAAGAATGTACGGTTTTTGTCGTTTCTCGCTTTAATTCTAATGCCGTCTGAAATTGAACGTTTTTATTCTTATATTAACTGAAAACAGGTATAGCTATTTCAGGTATCTCATTTACATGGGATGTCATCAAAAGTATAAATTGCTACAGCTATTATACATGAGGCAGTTGAGTGCTTACCACTTCACGTGAGTTAGTAACACTACATAAGAATGACCTCGCCAATATCTAAATAAACCAAACAAACGAATAATCAATTATCACTTGATAATTATGAGTCCACACAAGCGTGGCTTTGGAGTCCAACAGTTAAAGCAGAAAAGGCTCAGTACTTGAAGAAATCAGTTGGAGGAGAAACCCAAGTAACTGATCTTTTTTGGCGACTGTGGGCTCTAAAGCTATTATAAAATATAAGCAATTGCACATCTAAGACAGTATGAGGAAATGACGTTTAAAGATGGAAGTCGAATGATAGCAAAAAAAACAAAACAAAAAAACATCGCACCTCTGAAAAATCCTTTTGCATATAAAAAAGACGTGAAAAATGATTCAAAATAAATCATTTTAAACCTATGTGTAAATCCAAAAAGAGAAACGTAGAAATGATCCAACAAAATGAAGAGGAAATAAGTATAGACCTCTTTGCATTGCAAAAGGACTATTAAAATTCCGAATAAATAATTTTTGATTGAGTATGCATCTAGATCTACGGCTATATCTTGTTGAATGCACCGGTACCCGTCCGACCACCGAAGTTAAGCAACATCGAGTCTGGTCAGTACTTAAATGTGTGACCATTTTGGAATACTATGTACTGTAAAGGTAAGGACCAAGAATGGTCCACTGGTCCTCCAGGTTTGGGGTTTTGTTGCAGGACTAACAACCCTGCCCCATAGAAACAGTTTGTTAAAGAAACGGTAACAAAAAGTGGCTGCCCTATGCACCATCTGGGTGTGATGGATAAATGATGATATTGATGCATCTAGATGCGGAATGTTACATGACTTTGATAGCCAGAAATTTTGGGAAGAAATTAGGAAATCCAGGTTTTAAAGAACGATTTCATCCAATTGAATCAAATCCATGATAAAAACGTTAAACTATTTTGAAGCCTACGTGGAAATAAAAAAATAAGTTTGAAGTATTATCAGTTACCGTGGAAAACTGAATAGAATCCCAATCTCATGAGAAATATGGTTCAACAAAGTTGGATGCAAAGCATATAAAACGCCAACCATATCATTTGCAATCAAACGGGTTAGCAGAAAGGATTGTGCAAATCTATTTCTTCCTGAATTGTTACTAAGTTATTGAATAATCCCACATGCTGGAAAATCGAAAAAGCCAGTCCACCTTTATGGGAAGACAAATTAGAGCCCCATTGTTCATGTCTTATATCAGTAACAAAAAACCGTTGTATAAAAAGAATAGTGAATCTATATATACAATAAAAAAGATTCATAAAGCAAAGATGATATAACACTATATTAATAGTAAAATGGAAATAGTATATTTGCGCTTGTAGACCAAGTTAGATTGCAACATGTTACCGATGAATAAGTATTCAGTGAGCCTGAATGTAATAAAAGCGAAAGTGCCATGTCAACGCAATACAAACATTACAATAAAGTCGAGAGCAGTATTGACTCAAAACAATTTTTGGAGGAACACTCCTCCTATGAAAATAGAAAAATATCACGATCATCCATATGTAGATCATCTCGGAGTCGATAAGGGAAAATTGTACTTGTACAAAAGTTCGCAGAATATGTTCCAATGAACTTATAACGAGATGGATAAAAACTCTTCGGTTAAAGAAAATGAGGGGGACTTATTTAGATAGGAAGTCACCAAGTGTATAAATAACTACAGCTATTATCCATGAGACAGTTGAGTATTTACCATTTTTCCTCTTGGCTGTGTCAGTCTTTGATTTTCCCATCCCAGGATTTTTTTTTACCCTTTCCCTTACCCTTAACGTGTGGGCTACTTGATTTCTACATTATGGCAGAATACAATAGCCACTCTGAATTTTTGTAGGGTGGACAGCTATTACTAACATCTGTTTATTTTATTTTGAACATTTTGTTTAAATTCTAGTTTGTTTTCTGGGTTCTTTATCCCTCCCCTTTCATTTTCATATCTTTAAATTTTTAAAGAGTGTTTTTGTATTATATTGTAAACTAATGGAATTTTTATGTCATGTTTTTTCCCCCAGTTTTTTTTTAAAAGTTACCCAGTGCGAGTATGTGGGATTGTGGTGTTATGAGGATTGTGAGATGATGGATAGATTCGTGTAAATGAGCAAATTGTTCATTAGTGCTTCGGTCGTGAACATGAATAGCTACGTATAGGATAGTAAATGAATACCAGTCTCTACCATCCCCTTTATCTGGCCTTGTGCTACAGTTACTGTATTTTCAGTAATAAATATATTGAGTACTTACCACTTTCCAGGAATTAGTAACGTTACATTACAGTTTTATTGATCGTTTTTAGTCTTTTCAATAATCTTAGGTAACAAGAGACGCTGGAATTTTGGTTGTTGGTGTTTGCATCGACGACAAATATCCGTAAAGAAATAATTCCGTTAGCTAAGCGACGTGGTAAATAGTTCATAGCATTTCATGGTACCATCTGATTATCTAAGTATCACCTTAGCAGTTATGAGTGAAGGTTTTAAACACAGTATGTGCATTTGATTACTCTTTCGTTTTGGGAAAGACTTAAAAGCAATCAAGAATCTTTACTGACAGCAAACTGCTTGTATACGGACAGGTAATGAATTCAGTAGATATACAAAGATAAAAAGGGGCGTAAGACAAGGATGTGTCTTTTCACTGGATCTGTTCAACTTGTACAGCGAGAATATTTTGAGGACCCTAGAAGTTATACCTGAATTTGTCAGCGGAGGCCACAATTTATACAATATAATGTAAGCAGATAGCAGACACAGAAAGGAAACTACAAGATCTCTTACAGAATGTAGCCGAAGAGCGTGATAAGAAAGGACAACAAATAAACTGCAAGAAAACCGAATGCATAGTCATCAGTAAAAAAGGGCAGCCCAGTATGCCAAATACAGGTCGGGGATGCTAGTATCAAGCAAGTATAAAATTTTAATTACCTTGGAAGTGTTATAACAGAAGACGGAAAGTGTGAAACAGAGATCCGAAGGCCAATTGGCATGGCCAAGGAAGTATTCCAGAAATGGAGTAAAGTATTAAGAAACAGGACAATTTCGTTAGAAACGAAGAAGAGAGTACTGGATTGCTACGTGATGTCTGTCCTTCAATATGGCAGTGAATGCTGGACAATACCATCAAAGATGAAGGAAAAACCTGAAGCAACTGAAATGTGGTTCTACAGAAGGATGCTGCGAATATCATGGATCGAGCATGTGAATAATGATGAAGTCTGGGAAATGATTGAAACAAAAAGGAAATTAATAATGAGCATCTGGAAGAGACAGCTGACGTTCCTGGGACATGCAATGAGGAGGGAGGGCTTTGAGAACCTGATACTAACAGGCCAGATAGAGGAAAAAAAGAGACAGGGGAAAGCAACGGATAACATATTTGAAGGACCTAATCAGGTGCATGATGGAACGAGGGTTGCATGGTGCAACAGGAGATAGCATGCTAAGAGTCACCAGTGATAGGGAGACGTGGAAAGCCATGATCGCCTACGTCCTGACGGGACAGGGCACATAGAAGATGAAGACATGCACTTGACGCAGGTGGATTAGAGTTACGCCTGTAACAATGTCAGATTTATATTGATGTATGGCGTTTCATGGTGGTTCATTGGAAAATATAGCGCCGTTAAAGTAAGCCGCGCTGCCCTATTTTCTTTACAATGTCAACTTTTCGGCTACAATATAAAAAATAATTTGAAATGCGGAAGAAGGTTTGCTGTGAACTGCGGCATTCAGTTTATTTCTATCTGTTTGCGTGTCGATGTTGTCTTTCATTTTATCGCATCAAGTACTGTAAACCGTTAATTCCTATATCTGCATTTTCCCTGTTCCTGTTGACAGTAAATTTTTATTTCTTTCTTAAAGTTTTTTTTCTGTTTCGATAAATTCCTTGTCGCTAAGATCAACAAAAATCTTGTCCATTATCAATGATTCCTTCTTCAGAAAGTGGGCGGGTTTCGCTATAGGCCAATATAAGTTTCTATATTTTCACCAGGTTGGTGGTTTCGTCTATGTCGACTTTTTCATGAAAATTATTGAAATTCTGAATTAACTTGTTAAAGAACTCTTCTGGTTTTATTAATGCTGAAGGATCCATATTTCTTTCGGCCTTACGTCAACACAACAGATGAATGCTTTGAAGATGCAGTGTATCCTTTTCCAAGTTTGGAAGCAGTTTTATAGCGTAAAAATCGTTGATACCACACAAACAACTGCTAAGTCATATAGAGTTTAAAATTTGCTGAACGTTTCAAAGTCATTCCATCTGTTTGAATAATCTTGGTCATTTTTTTTATGTGTGATTCCTCCGGTGCCATCATGTAAAGAAGATGCTCAACAATGCAGGCTAACAATAATCACGGTTGATATCAACAAGTTTACCCACGTCAAAAGTGGGTTTAATGGTATTACCGTAGCAAAATTCCCAAGCCACTTCGGTACTTCCGACTCGGGCACCGAACAATAAACCCATTCTCCTCGTAAGCCTTTATATATATATATATATATATATATATATATATATATATATATATATATATATTTCGGTCGGGTTTCAATCCTGAGTTAAAAGCAATCGGAGTCTAACCTGTACTGATGAGCTGTGATACAGCGAAACATCTGTCTATCGGCGAACTCGGAATTCTAGAACTGTTGGTTATCTTCACCTGGGTATATTATTATTATTTTTATTATTATTATTATATTAAAACATGTACAAATTACAAACTACACAAAATTGTACATTTTGTTTCGACATTACAAGAACATTGACCCATCAGGTAGTTAATAATATGAAACATTGTTCTTTGAATGTCCAAACAAAAGTACTATTTTGTAGTAGTTTATACATGTTCTGTAGTAATAATTAATAATATATATATATATATATATATATATATATATATATATATATTTCTGTATTTATCGGCGAATAACTTTGCGTCTGATTTTAATACTCATCACGTCAAGTGTTTTAAGCATTCTAATGTTAGCGATCTTGTCGTTATTCAAACTTGTAGTTTTTACGTTGTTCAGGGTCTGAAATAGTAGATTTTCCCACTTGTTTCCCTAATAAATATGATCAACCTGTTTTATTTACTTGACTGTCTTACCTCCCTTCCTAGCTTTTATAGAGCACTAAAACTCTGTCTTCTTGGCAATTCGGATCATGCTGTATTATCTAATAATATTTCTTTTGAGTCTTCTATTGGAAAGGAACCTACAATTCACACAACGTCTCTTTCATACCACCATACTGATTGGTATTATTTTGTAACCATTCGAGACACCTTTTGTATTAATACGATTCTTTCAGCCGTTCGACAAAGTACGACACAAAGACTTGATAGCGATGCTCGACAACCTTGACATTTTCGGAAAAGACGTTAAGATAATGAAGAAACTATATTGGCAGCAAACTGCTTCTGTACGGATACGAAGTGAACTAAGCAGGTTGTGCAAAAATAGAAAGGGGCGTAAGACAAGGGTGTGTTCTTTCACCAGATCTTTTCAACCTTTACAGCGAAGCAATTATGAGAGAAGTAAAAGCCTTGCTACGATTCGTCATTCGTGGCCACAATTTCAACAGTCTCAGATACGTAAATGGCATGCTGCTGACAGCAGACGCGGAAAGAAAAATGAAGGTAGCAAAAAAAGTGAGAAGAAAGGAACTGAGCATAAACTACAAGAAAACTGAATGTATGGTCATCAGCAAAAAAAAATGTAGCCCAATACGTCAACTACAAGTCAAAGAAACTAAAATAAAACAAGTAAAAAAGTTCAGATATCTGTTTTGAAATGTTTTGACAGAGAATGGAAAGTGCGACACGGAGATCCAAAGACGCATTGGTATGGATAAAGGCGCTCTTCCAAAGGCTAACCAGAGTACTGAAAGACAAGAAAATGCCATTATAAACAAAGAAAGGAGTGATGGAATGCTATGCGATATCTGTTCTTTCTGTACAGAAGTGAATGTCGAACGATCTTATCAAGGATGACGGAGAGGCTTGAAGCAGCAGAAAAGTGGTTTTACAGAAAGATGCTGAAGATACCATGGACAGAGCACGTGTGCAACGATGAGATGTTGGAAAGGATGCAAACGAGAAGTAACCTTATACCAAATATCAGGAAGAAACAAATGAAGTTCGTCGGACACGGTAATGAGGAAGGAGGACCTGGAGAATTTAATACTCACAGATCGAACAAAGATAGCCAGGGATAAGGGAAAGCAGCGCGAGACATACTTAATAAGCCTGAACAAACGGATAGCGGAGCAGGGCTTAGAGATAGCAAGAGAAAAAGTATTGATAGCGACAAGTGACAGAGCCAAGTAGAAGTCTCTGATCGCCTACGTCCTGAAAGCACACGGCACATGAAGAAGAAAAAGAATAAATTGTTCCACAGCGGATTATTTTTTAAATTAAAGCCGGCACTGATGGTTTCGTATCCTTTTGAGTGAAACCAGAATCTTCTCCTTGGTTACAGTGGCCTGTTAAGTCACTATCATATGAACCATTTTTACAAGTGTACCTGAGTGATAGTTCCGATCATCTTAGACGCCTATATGTATCTGGTCGTAAAAGTCTTAACTGATATTCAACTAGGCTAAGCCTTTCTTTCTTGATAGAATGAGTCACGGAAAAGCGTCTAACAAATTTGATTCACTTGACTACTGTCCGTTCTGTAGTAGTGTGTTAAATATTAACAAGTTTACTATTTCTTCTTTCTTCGCTCAATTTGACGTGTTAACTTTAACTAAAAAAAACCAGAACGCTTTGCCCGTAAATTATCTTCAGTGTCTACTCTTAAATCACCCGTAGTATCTATGCCTGATTTTCTTCTAAGAACACATTTTCTATTGAGTGATTTCTATATTCTGTCTATGATATGAATAATTTTGAATATGTTTTTTCGCGATTAACTTGCATGTAATTGTTCAATAAAATTGTTTTTCTCCATCTCACTGTTCCTCACATTTCGTCCTCCTTAAATGTTTTTTTTTATGTATAACTTAAGAATTCGATGTGTTTATGCATCATAGAGAAAGCAATCTCCCAAAGGACAAAAATATTTGATGATAGCATCAGTATTATTTAATAGATTTTTTTCGGGCAAGCATTATTCGTAATTCGAAGATGCAACGTTTTAAACTTGTTTTAATCGATTATTTACCACTGTGGTATATACAAAAACACTTTACAAGCTGATAAACAAATGCATAATGGTAATTATACAATGAGCTGTTACCACGCATGGAAATATTTGATACCCATTGATCGAACAGTTACTGTAGTAATAAAATAAGCGTATCCCATATTTCTTTTCCGTTTAACCATTCATCACAATAAAGAAACGTTACTGAGCGCTTAAGCTTAATAAGCTTATAATTAGTTGTTACTACACTGCAATTACCAATAAGGTCGGTTTGAAATTTTTATAATATTTTATTTTTACATGAAATTAACATTCTCACGTCTGTTAATTGTTGTCACTCTTTCTAGTTTTGATGGACGTTTCCTTCCAAACCTTTTATTAAATAAAGCAGTGGATATCAACTTCGTGGTTATATCATTATTTTCTCTTCTAATTCCGACTACTACGTAATTTTGTCTTTGCTGTTTTGAAGATTTTAACTAAGGTGTTTTTGTTATTTGATAAATATTTTTTATGATTATGCAGTGCAAGTCTATTAGGTCTGATGAAGGATTGTTTTCTTAAAGACTTAAATGATTAATTTTCCTGAAGACAATAGCATATGCCTGGGTATATATCTACATCATGTATAATGCGCGCTCTGATTTTTTTTTTTTCTAGTGGAAAACTGTAACTCGTGTACAACACGCCATCAGCTTTCAAGCAATACAAGTAGACCATGGCATCATCCTGGATATATTTTATGGAAAATTGTCTTCATCCTTTTTTTTTTTTTAATCATTTCACCCCGGGCAAGGCGTAAATGCCACTGATGTGCGGGGGGGGTCTACATAACTAAAGGAAATTAATTAGCGGAGGGAGAAGAGGATTACAAACCAATTAGAAAGAAGCAATAGAAAGATGAAAATGCAGGTGTAATGACAGTTGCAAGGGGGGAGAGAAAGGGAAGGATATACGGGGGTGGGGGAAGGGCTAGAGTCAAGAGGCTAGTAGATGAGTATTGACATTGCATTGATATTTCTGGAGGTTGTAGCCGTCAGGAAAGCAAGAATATGGGAGCGAGTTCCACATGCGTGAAGTGCGAGAGAAGAAGCTGCAGGAGTAGAATTATCGTCTGCATTTGGCTAACCTAACTGTGAATGGGTGGGACCCAGTTGCCATTCTGGTTGCACGAGTAAACACCTGTTGAGGAGGCACCAGTGACTTAAGTTCGTCTGAGCAGAAGCCATTTTTCTTGTACAAAGCTGTCCTAAAATGGTGAGAAAACTATTTACCGTAAAATATTTGATACTAAGTTTTAGATACCGTACCTTTTGTATTCTTTGTAGCTCTTTTTCTTTCGGCTTAACACTCATGAAAATAATTAGGTACAATGCGGCCCACTATTTTTTGTGTAAAAACTGGTCGTATAAACTCGCAGTATAGTCGAGTATATACGGTCACAAGATCATTACAAGTTGTTGCTTATTCTAAAACTTAGTTTCTGTATTTTTTGGGGGCCTAAAACAAAGAAAATAAGACCCCATTGTGTCATTCTTGCATGACCTATATAATGGCGTTGGAAATTAGCCTTCGAAATTATATTTTTCCAAGGCTGGAACGCTCAAACAAAGGTTAAATATGCATTAGTGATTAACATATAAAACATGCATTTATTCTCTCTTTCTTTCTCTCTCTCTCCCTCTCCCTCTCATTCTCTTTAAGCTGCATCAATAAGTTCGTTGCCTGAGACATATTTATTAGTAGAAATCTAAGTCGACATTTTAATTGATTCAGTCAATTAAGTGCCATACCCGTTACACGCTTGGGCAATCATGTCTCGAACAGAAATTTGAACTTTAATTCATAAAGTCCAATATATATTCATTAATTAATTATCAGTGGATTAAATGTGTTGAAAGGTGTTGTATATTTACCTAGATACAGAAATCTAATGTCCCTATCATTTTAAACTTGTGGACACTGTTGGGAGTGAGTAGTGTGACTGTATTGACTAGCAATTCCCTGCAGTGTACCTACTTCACGCAGCGTGCGAGTCATACACTTGTTGATATACTATTATTCCCACTCTCCGTTTTGGTGATTACTCACGCAGTAACCTTTTAAGGGTTATAACAGCAAAGAAGATTGATTGTTTATTTTAAGTCATATCAGTATTTCGCAGGTTATTTTAAGTCAAAAAGTGTTTTTAGAATGCAAGATACACTACCAGCCATAATTATTAGGCCATCCCTGTTTTTAAAAATAAACGATGTATTTCATCCTATTTTTAGTATTTATTGCCAAGTGGATAGTTCTAAATGAAAATAGAATGGTTCTTTTGTTATTATTACTTTTCAAAATGTTCAAGACAGCCAGGAAGCGTTTGCTTCGGCCATAAAAAGAGGAGACTAGCATCGGGGAAGAGAGCACAAAAGACTGAACACCAGTACAGTTCATTTGATGCATGTTATTGTGCAGTATTAATAAAAGAACCATTCTATTTTCATTTAGAATTATCCGCTTGGCAATAAATACTAACAATATGAAATTCATCAGTTTTTTAAGACTGGGGTGGCCTAATAATTATGAACGGTGTATTTCAGGTAATAATTTACAGATGCCCTAGTAATTAAGCAATGATTGACATGAATATAACGAACCCCGAGTCGTAATCTATTACACCATCCATATATTTAAGCTTACAGCACCTGCTATTCCCTAGCGGTTACTCATCTAGGAATGACCATACTTAACGTTTCTTAACTGCTGTTATCATAAGGGAGACTTGACAAGGAAGAAGATAATATTGGAAATATTTTCTTGTGTAAAAGACTGAATTTAACAAACGATTTCTTAGCATATTATCCATTGCGCTCACATTTATGAGATCATTTAACAGGTATTTTTACTCAATAACTAGTCTCCATCAAAACGTGCATCATATGAACTGAAAACAAAACAGCTCTCTAATAATCATCTGAGAAAGCATTTTTGACCATCCACCAGTGTGGCTGATACTCAGGGCTTACGGCCTATCCCGTTGAATACACCAGTTCTTGTTCGATCACAGAAGTTAAGCAACGTTGAGCCTGGTCAGGACTTAAATGGGTGAACGAATGGGAATACTAGGTGTTCCAAGCGTTTAGTGACGGATGTGCGTTATGGTGCAGTGGATATCGGCTCGGAAAGAGAAATCGGTGAGCCGAGTTCGAATTCCAGTTGAATACCCTGCATTCACTTAAGCACTGGTACCTTGCTAAAAGGTATTAATTCGTCCATTCTCTCCAGTTATGGGTTAAATAACAAGAGTAGGACTTGGAGACCCTACCCTTAAAAACAAATCCCAATGAATCTTGATACTCGAAAAGAAAAAAAAAATTAATAGACTCAAAACTTATATATATATATATATATATATATATATATATATATATATATAAACAATAAATTGTTGAAAGAAAAAGGCATTACCAGCAATAAATAAATAAAATTTAGCTGGCAATAAATGACCCGCCAAGGTTGATATGCCATAAAAACAAAACAATCAACCGAACTAACGTTTTAAAAAATGATATATTTCATTCTCTTTTTTAGCATTTATTGCCAAGTCAGTAATTGTAAATAATAATTGTCTTTTGTTAATATTGCACAATAACATGTGCATCAAGTCAATTCATAAATATTTAAGAATATTGCAGCGTCAACTAGGAAAGAATGAAGAAAATTTAGGGTGATTCGGACGAGTTCATCTTTGCTTCTTTGCCTTGTAAAATGTTGTAAAGTAATAATAACAAAAGAACCATTCCATTTTCATTTAGAATTATCCACTTAGAAAAAAATACTAAAAAATTGTATGAAATACATAATTTCTTTTAAAAAACTGGGGGGACCTAATAATTATGCCCGGTAGTATATATATATATATAATTTAAGAATTCATATTTGACCTTCCACCAGTGTGGCTGATACTAAGCTCTCAAGATAACAGCCACGGCTGAGATAAAGTGGAAAGACATTATTATATTGTCGCTAGGTCTGCTGCTAAGAAAGTTGGCTCACTTGTCATGCTTGACAATTTTCTCTCTCCATTAAATTATGCAGACATCCATAAATAACATATCACTCAATAAGTCCCTGGCCTGACATATAGATAGTGTCATTAATAAAAAAACCCATATGATTTTATGAAGCAATAACCTTCAAAGGGCACATGACAAAATTTGGATCTCATCAGATTATTAATTTACAAATTATATTTATGTGAAATCACTGTTGCAAATTTTCAGAACAGTGAATCACTCTCAATTCCGTGTGTTGATAAAGCATTGCTTTCTGATGGAAAAAATACTGTTCAAGCAAAGCAGTGGCTTGATAAGAGTTGTTTATACTCTTCTCCGTTGAAAACAACGGTTACGCGGTAGTAAACTGACTTTAAATGAGGTCATACAAACACAAATCATGCTGAACGCTCAGGTCACCCAAAATCGGCAATTTGCTTGGAAAACACTAAGATAATCCACAAACTTGTTTTGGCCGATTAGAAATTGAAGTTGCATGAGATAGCAAAATAGTTGAACAGAACAGAAAGCAGTGTATACACCATTTTGCGTGAACATTTGTCAATGAGCAAGTTGTGTTCAAAGTGGGTGTCGCGTTTGCTCACAATCGATCAAAAACAACAACGCGTCGACGATTCAGAGCGTTGTTTAGAACTGTTTCAGCGTATCAAAGAGCTTTGCGTAAATATGTGACAA
The DNA here is from genome assembly GCA_037127315.1 of Ascarosepion bandense. Lineage (NCBI taxonomy): Eukaryota > Metazoa > Mollusca > Cephalopoda > Sepiida > Sepiidae > Ascarosepion > Ascarosepion bandense. Next base: position 1,810,908 of record JBBBDQ010001317.1, read on the forward strand.
CGAAGGAAACACGGATCCACTACTTCACTTCGGAATAAAATCGGCAGTCCGCTGAGTGGTCAGCTGCTGATGAAAGCCGTCCAAAGCGCCCAAAGACGCAAACGTTAGCAGACAAGATTTTGGCCTCCGTATTTTGGGATGCGCAAGGTATTTTGTTAATCGATTAGCTTGAGCAAGGACGAATCATCAATAGCGAACACTATATAGCATTATTGGTGCATTTGAAGAATGAAATCGCTAAAAACAACAACAAATGAAGAAGAAATAGTGATCTTTCAACAAGACAACGCACCGTGTCACAAGTCGATCGCAACGATTGCAAAACTACTTGAATTTCTCTTTGAATTGCTTCCGCATCCACCCTATTCTGCAGAATTGGCTACTGGCTGCTTGCAAACCTCAAAAGAATGCCCCAGAAAGTAATTTAGCTCCAATGAAATATCGGAAACTGAGGCATATTTGGAGGCCAAATACAAATCGTTCTACAAAAAAAGGTGTCGAATTGTTAAAAAAAGCGTTGGAATCATTATATCAACCTAGGAAGAGACTATGTTGATGAATAAAGTCGAATTATGCCTAAAAGTTGTTGTTTTATTCGTTAAGCCCTGGATTTATTGAGTGATGTATTACATCATATGAACTGAAAATTAAACTGCTTTCTAATCTTATTCTGTGAATTTTTTTTCCGCCTTCCACCACCATCCTCTCAGGCTAACTTTCCATATACTGGAAATACTTTATTAAATCCATTGCTATTTCAGTTGCTACAAATTGTCTATCGTGACACATTCGCGATGGGCAATTTTCTCTTTTGATTTAATCTTGCCTATATTTAACCTACCATTCATCCACATTTGGTTTCACGTATGGTCAGGTGCTCCTGCTATATATCTAGAAAGCCTTATTAAAAAACAAAGCAGAATCTGCAGTATTATTGATTATGATCTGGTGTCTTGCTTCGGGGTAAGATTGCTACCTACAACTTAATGAATTTAAGCGCAGTTTTGGTGCACTGTATATCGGCTCTGAACGACAAATCTGGTAATCGAGTTCGAATTCCAGTCGAATTCATGGCATTCGCTTACCGCACAAATACCTTTGGGAAAGGTATTAATCCGTCTCTTCCTTCCAGTTAAAGGTTAAATAATAGGACAGATTGGGTTATATAGCCTTGGCTGGCAATCAGCTTTTTTAAGAAAATAAGAGTTGGCACTTAAATGAGTAGTCGGTGACGATATCTGACCAGTATACATTTGAGTTGGCTAATTTGTTTTAATCATTTCACCACACCCAGGTAGTTCTGCCACGGGTTCGTAGGGGGGTTACGTAAGAGGTAATGAGAAAGACGAAAAGGTTACGGGGATGTCATAGAATGGGTAAGAGAAGGATGTAACAGTAAGTTTTATGATAATTTTTTTTCTTGATTGTGGAACGGTCTTCTGACTCCATGCTTTCTAGCCAACTCTCATTTTCAAAAACTGAAATGAAATGTCACTTGTTTCTGCCGTCATCTAAATTACACACTTTTTCTTGAAATTTCTAGTTTCAGATTAAATTTAAAGAGCCTAATGAGGAAAGATGCTTTTAAAAGTTTGAAAGCAAGAGGGACATAGAAAATAATCTACTTTTGAATTCCTTGCATTCACTTACGCGCAACTACCCTTGAGAAAGGTATTAATCCGACTCTTTCCTCCAGTTATGGGCTAAATAATAGGACAAATTGGGTTCTATAGCCTTGTTTGGCAATCTGTCTACCGCAGGAAGCAATAACAACCTACTGCTGGAAAGTCATCTGTCCAGTCAGTCATGTCTCTTTTGGAGACATGATCGCCTGAAGCGTGTATCACGTATGGCACTGAACTGACTGAAGCTTGAGTAAAAGCATAGCGGAACAAGATTCAGGAGCGATAACAAAAAGAGAAAACATATTAATAGCTACAAAAGATTGAAAATTGTGGAGAGCCTTCACCAATTTAGCGAAGGAACATGGTACATAGATGACATAAATACACCTTATGTAATTTAATAAAAAACGTTTTTTAATTAAGTTAGTAATAATCATATCCACTCCCATTATCGAGTATGGTCGTAAGGTTGCAGTTATGTGCCAATTCCTGTGTGAATTAAGTTATCTAATTTCTAATGCAATCTAACGTAAAAACTGCTAGACTTTACAATTCTTTCCAACTAACTGCAAATTCTAAGATTTTGAATCCGTCTTGTCGATGTTTAGATATATATTTTTATATATTCCGGCAGATTTATCATCAATTCAAAGTATTTTGTATTTCACGACATTTTCTATTTATTTCCTATTCATGTAAAACTAGAAATGTCTATCGGTTTTTATTTATTTGTTTTGCTACGAAAAGTTACTCAATTTATATACCACTGGCCGAAACAAGTTTGGAATTTAAAATTTGCTTTGTTGCTGATGACATGCAATCGACCATTCTAGTTGCATTGTTTAAAACAAACAAGAAAAGACGTCAGTTCGTGTTTCTTGGCCTTTGTTTGTTGGTGTCGATCTTTTATTTATTTTTCGCTGTTGTCAGGCTTCAAAATAGCGCGCATTATTCTAACACCAAATCCACAAGTTTCTCACACGTAAGAAACAATCATTCATAAGAAACAAGTCCGCATTGAAAGGTCAAATGCGGGAAATAGCCAACAAATCAATACGCTAACGATCTTTCTATGAATGAGTTCTATACCAAAACTCTGTTCTTCCCCAACTGCACAAACTTTTTCTTTGATATATTCGTTCTAGTCTGAATTTGCTCATGTATTCTGTTCATGTTTTCGTTTCGTATTGCCTTTCCTTGCTTACCATTTACCTCATTCTGTGGTATTTCCTTTCCTTTTCTCACTTTATCACCCATATATTTATATTTATCTATCTGTCTATCTCTCTCCTCTCTTTCTCTCTCTCTGAATATATATATATATATATATATATATATATATATATATATATATAAGTCATACTACATATTTCTATTTTTGTTCTTAATTAGATGATTTATGTTACATCGAACACCCGATTCCTGAATTTCAGAGAGCAACATTTTGTAGTCATTCGTTCCACACGTCAGGAGGTATCAGTCATATATATATATATATATATATATATATATATATATATATAGTTGTTTTTCTTGCTTTCAACATACGAGGGCACAACATTCTGCTTCTTAGTACCGTACAACCAAACTACAAGCTTTTACGATTTATAGTGATGGATGTTTGTAGACAACCGACACCATTTTTATAAAACTAAATATAAAACTATTGAACATATTGATCCAGAACTTCTACAGACTAACCGTGCCTATATTGAATTCAAAATTTTCTTTCTTCGAGCATTCTTGCTAAGCAAAGCTAAATTATCCTGTCTGCCCTATTATTTACCTGTAGATGCTGGGATAATTCATAGATTAAAAACTGTCCCATACATTTGAGATGGGTCCAAACCTTTTATATTTGTAAGTGAGTAATTGGAAAGAAATAGAGTAGAATTCGAAGACGACTTTCAAATTACTCAATCCAATCCTCTATCCATGCACACAGACACAGACACACACACACACACACACACACACACACACACACACACACACATATATATATATATATATATATATATATATATATATATGCACATTTTCTGAACATTAAAAGAACAACTTCGCATCAGATGTTTATAAATATTTTATTTCAATTTTTGATTTTATGTAAACAATAGTTGTTACATTTTTGTAAAAAAAATGTCGGTCTATATATCTTATCTTTTAAAAATATGTATATGTTTATCTTATATTTTAAAAATAAATCATTTTCAATATTTAACATATAACCTGAAGAAGAACAGTATTGTTCTTAAACATGAAAATGTTTGTGTACTGATATTATGCTTTTATAAAGTATTGTAATAACAGCATTTCAATATTAATCTCTACTCCCCATCGAGCACTCTTTATAAAAGCAAATGCTTGAACAGTGAGTTCTAATCTACGTTTTCCTTCACTTTTTTGTAACATATATATATATATATAAAAAGTGCTCAATACGAAAGTACTAAAATAAAATAATGTGAAACCGCGGTAGGTTTTGGCTCACTTTAGATTTTTCGTGTGTTTTTGCTGTACTATTTTATTTTAGTACTTTCGTATTGAGCACTTTTTCTTGTGTTTGGTTCCGTTTGTTTTTTTTTCTTTACTGCGGAATATTGAATGTTTGTTCTTGTTCCGCTGGTTTCTTTTTTTTTTTTTCTCCCCATTTCTCCGACGACTGAGTGCGCCGGGTTGTAACGGATTTAGTTTCTGTTTGTTAATGGTTTTTTCGAAGGTTTATATTGGCATAAATTTACAGAGTGCATTCATACAGAGTTTAAATAGTTATTATCATCATTATATATATATATATAATTTTATTTATTTTTATGTATAATTATTTCAACTATTTTAAGTATCATTCTATTTTTCTCTCATTGCATTACGCTTCACGTCCACTATCATACATTCCTTAACTCTGATATATACTGCATTTTGCATTTTGCACACACACACACAGGCACACACACACACACACACACACACACACACACACATACACACACACACTTATTTTACTCTTTTCCTCTAGGCTGTGTCATGTTGTTCCCCCTTGCTAAAAATCCATTTTCTTTCTGTAAGGATATTTTTCTACTTCTTACAATCTATCATTCAATCTACGTCTTCAAATTATTCATGTTTTTCGTGATTAAACATTTTTCCCCGTTTCCGTTTCAGATTTCTTTGTGATTCTTCCTCCCTTTTGTTTCACATCACTTTCCAAATCATGTCCCAAAGTTTCCTTTCTTTCTTTCTCTCTCTTTCTTTCTCTCTCTCTCTCTCTTCGTTATTTTTCTTTCTTTTCTCGTTCATTGAACAAAGAAGAAAAAAATAATTATCATCTTCTCTATACCATTTATTCCAGTCATTTCTACTGAACAATTTTTATGATTTTTACTCTGTCACTTTTTTAGTCAAATTTGCAGTTTACAACTTTTTATTTTATCTTTATGCCTCTTCATTTACTTTGTTTCCTAAGCTCCATTGAAACATCTTTCCGAACGTTTATTAAATACGATTCTAGACACATTTCTAACTTTTCTGTCCTCCGTTCTCCTCATTTCTTCTGATAATGATGGATTCCATTTTGAAGATACTTTCCTTCCCGGCTTTCTTATATTCCCTCTTGCCTTCTTTTCATCATTTCTCATCGACTCATCGTTTTCTTTCTATTTTAAGGGAACATAAATTTTCATTCGACCGTGTCAACATCCTTGCCGCCTGTTCATTCTTCAATGCCACCTTCATGCCTTTTCTTCTTTCTTACTTCACAAACTTTTCAAAGCTTTTTCCTGCCTTTTCTTTCTCTGTCTCCTCAAGAAATAATGTCAGAAGTTATTATTCCCATGTGACGAAAGTACAGCTTGAAGTTATGCACAGCACAAAAGATGGGCGCCCCTTTCAAGAAAATCGACAAAAAGAGCAACGAACCTACTCCAACGTCATGACTGACCAATCAATACAGCGAAAGAAATATATATATATATATATATATATATATATATATATATATATATATATATATACGCTGATTATAAAGTATAGAAATATGAAAATATATATCAATGATTCGGGATATAAGTGAGTATGCATGAATAGTTTTATATATGCATGCACTCCTCTGTGCGTATTTTTGTGTAAAACAGGCCGTCCATATAAAATAAATACATAAACAATGAAGATGAATATTGATTCATATAAATAAATACATACAAAAAATCTTCCGTACATGTATTGAATATTTGGCAAGTAATTTCCCTTAAAGATACGTTTCGTTTAATGTTATTGCTGAAGATTCTCTAGTTATAGATACGTTCAACGTTTTGAATTTGCGGGTGGCTTCCTAATGGTAGATTGTATTCTAGCTTATATAAGACAACTTTATGCACTAAGTGATGAAAAATACGAAACAGAACATATATCTACACAGTAAATCGTAAAGATAGTTTTATACAAAAATATTCAGAAAGGAAGGAAACTGTAAATACAAATTTGTTTTAAATAGTTTTTTAAAATAGTTTAAGAGTTCTTAAAGAAATTATCCGGCGAAGTCTCATTAAAATTTCTGTTTCCATCCGATCACTGATGATACCGAGATGATACCGAGACTCATCAGGTAGGTGACCATTTAGAAATATCAGGTGCTTTAAGGTTAGATTTACGCATGGTGTAATGAATAAATCCTCGGAATAGTAAATCAGAGCCGAGTTTGAATTCGAGTTATATTCACTTAGGCGCAAATAATATGAACCAATCGAAAAAAGACATGACCATCCAAGCGTGTCACATCCTCCCTATTCCTCCTTAGAACAGAACATGGGGAACGCCTACGTCCAACAAAAGTCTTTCACGGAATGAGAAAAACATCCTGAAAGAGAGAAAACGTTATAAGGTAAAAATATTTCGTTCATTAACTGAAAAGGTTTTCTGCCATTTTCTTTTACAGTTAGTCTCTTGAGTTCATTCAAATATATTACTGGG